>VOMN01006676.1:0-19279 GCA_014899125.1 Orchestia grillus | reverse complement strand
AAACCTGCATCTGATGTAAATTACTTGTGGTAAATAAATGTTTCCAAATGTTAAATAGACTTTCGTCTTGCGCGTGATGTTGCAGCTACTGGGGCCGTGCTACGCTACGGTGACCCACGGCAAGCTTTTCGTGGACGCCTTGGACGACTGCCCAGCACAGACCGCCTCTTTGCACAAATGCATCACGCACGCTCACAAATCCAGCAATTAATTGAAGATATTCACACACACACACACACGCATGCACACGACACTTTCCCTCTGTACTCGAGAGGCTTTGGCCCGTAGCAGCCCGAGCAACAGGACATGAGCTCGGACTCAGAGAGGGTAGCTTCCTTACTTGCTAACTTCCTCACAAGCGATCCTCAAGACGGACGTTAAAGCAGTCCTTCAAATCATCAAACATCGCTCACTGGGATAATGAATGATGAATTAGAAAATGCCACAATTCGGAACTGAACTTATCATGACCTAATCTAGGCTATTTTATAAGAGAAACAAGGCATTTGACTGCTGTGAGCCTAGTGTAAAATGCCGAGGAAGCTTTGGACCAGAGGTGGAGATTAATATTATTTTCACTGACTCCAGGAAAAAAAAATTAGGTATGGCCTGACTCAGACAAATAATTTGAAGGTATACAACTATCAGACTATCCTCGAAATTAGTATAACCTAGATCAAGAAACTCGTCACTCAACGAAGTCCCTCCTGATAACAAAAGGCGCGTGACTGCGAGAACCCAAACATGACCCCCTTCCTCCCACCACAGCCCCTACTCGCGCGGTTGTCGAGGCCAGAACACGGCGACGTGACGGTAGCTGCGACAGTGGCCGTGAGGCGCGCAGGCGGTGTGTCTCGAGGCGCTCACACCCGACCCACTGACACACTTGCTGCGCGCCACCACCCCCAACAGCTACAAAAACCCTCACTCGCCAACCGTAGCAGTTTCGCAAGCATCCACTCTGAAGGTTCAAGTATTCGGCAGCGAGATTTGGATTGGATGAAGTCAGGTTTGACATGGCAACGTGCTACGTCACACGATCACGTGGCGGCACACCACTCATGACAGGAGACGACCACAGGCAACTGTGCTGACCTACGGAGCACTGCCTAAAGAACTCACAGCAAACCATGCAAATAGACAGGAATCCGCTGCAAGTGGCGCATGCAACGGGGAACTTGCGACCGAGTTTTACTCAAACTAGCAAAGGAAACAATCGACCTTTTGAGAACTGTAAAACTGTTCAGATGGAAACAAGATTCCCAATATTCTAGCACAGGAAAAACGCAGGTTACAAACAAACACACACCGGCCATTGTGCCACTTGCCTACAACAGGCGACCGGCCCCAGCCTCCCAGCGTCCACGGGCAGTGGTTCTCATGCAGTCGGAGCGACAGCGAGTCTACCTCGGGGCTGGCCGCTCCTAACGGTATTCTGGCTGATGATGCAAAAACACACAGCACACTACCAGTGTACCTCTCAACTTGACCATAAACACGGAAGGCCGCACTCGGGCCTGCCAAGTAAATCTTTCTGCTTATAAGTGAGTTCAAATGAAAACGAGCGTTTCTGTGGCATAAGAGCAGAACTCGTCGTAGATTCTCACCCTGAACAAGGACAAAACATCAGTTTACCTCCTGCATGGACCTCGAAAACCCTGAGTCCGTGAGCCATGCTGGCAGGCAATTCATTTCAGCGAGATTGCAAGGGATATCCAATAAAGAAAGGAATGGTGAGACTATTTTAAAAACCGTTCTTCAATTAAGACCACAATTCAAAGCAGAACTAGCCCCTACGTACATTCACAAACAATTGCTGCGGCAATGCGGCCCAACTTAAGGGCAGCGAAGGCGGTCACAGCAGCTGTCAGCACTTCGAGATTTTACGCGGGACACTAACGGAGAAAAATATCGATTTGAGTTAGGAGTGTCAAATTTTTGGCATTAAGTTAGTGTTTCCATTACTAACTATTCTACGCATATTTTGCAGCTATTTTTCTCATACGTTGAAATGTTTTTACGTTTAAATGCATACTTCGGAAGGTTTTTCAAACCTCGATAAGTAAACATTAATTTAGGTATTTTGATCATTTCCATGCTCACACAACAACAATTAATCTAATTTGTCCCAACCAAAGCAACAGGCTAACCTAACCTAACACAATCAAGCCTGTCAAAAATATTGAAACTATTGTATTGATTCTTCTTCTCTGGTGCTAAATAATGAATGTAACTTTCAGGAGCAGCTTTTTCAACAGCTACAGCATCCGATTACATTTCAGACAGTTTTGAGTGCATGAGTGAGCAGCCATGTTGACAGCAACTTGGGCCAGCACATGAGCACAATTCACAAAATATTTGAACACCGTGCAACAATAAAAGTAAAACAATCAGTTGTGGTTGAAATGAGCGTTTACATTGACGTATTTTCGCTGCCGACCTAATTCTATTTTGCATATTTTTTTCAAATATTTACTGCCCATGTGGACGAACGTGAAAAATTACTCTATATTTTTAGTAAATGAATGTACACTCTAGATAGAACTTTTCGAATACAATTACATCATATTTACATGAAAAACAATGAAAATCCCATTTGCAGTACTAGCCGTCTTCATAATAAATATGAAAATCCCTAAAAAGAAATGCACGTCCCTAAATGGATACGCACGTTCCTAAAATAAATGCATGTCCCTGAATAAAAATGCACCCCTCAAAATAGAAAAACATGTTCCGAAATAGTAGGTATACGCCCCCACTCCAATGTAGTTACAGGAAGAATCAATGACAGCCCAGCAACCCTGATCACAGTCTCAACAGCGGCGCCGTTCCTGTCACAGAGAACTCGTCGCCAAGAATGGAGTCAGCTCGTTATCAAATCAACTTCCGCCAACACAACACATGCCTCTCTCCCACGACTCCAGTCATTAGTGCGGTTCAAGCGGAACACACTCTCTTCCATTCCAGCCGCCATTACTAACGTTAAAGAAATAACCAGCACGTAACAGCTCAATAAACTAGTATAAACTGCAGCGATATTGCACTACGTAGCGTATGAGTTTCCCTTCCACTTCCGCACCACAGTTATACTCACATGCTTCTCTCGTCCAAGTTTTGGTCATTGCGGTTAACAATAAAAAATCTGAGGTTGGAGTAGGAAGCAGAGCCTGCACAGGCTCCCTCAGCGGAGCTCACAACGCGCTCTACGAGGATAGGAAACCACGCTCCGGACACTAAGTAAATTCGTCCAGTGCCTCGACTCAAATGTGGAAAGGCTTTAAGAATGAATCCTCCCAAAAATAACATTTACTTCATCACGCTTTCATCGTAAGACTTGTACCACCTTAATACTTTTCCGTAAAGTTCTCGACGCTGCTGCACAGCTGCGCTACCCGTTCAGTTGCCCATCAACATCAAGCGTAAAATGAACAGAAAAACTAATGAGAAAGAAAAAAACTAAAAGAAGAACTGGTAAACGTTCTGCAATTTCCCGATTACATCATCAATGCTGAAAACTTTACAGTGAAGTCGAATGCCAAGATTCACAATGTCCGAAATTGTGAAATTACCAATGAAATTAGACGTGTAAGCACTAAAATATGCCCCCGCCTACATTCACCAAGCAACATGTAACATATGAGTACAGCTCACCCTCTCACCTACACATTCATTACAGATGCCTAATTGCAGTTAGAATTAGGACGTGGGGCAATGTTTAACTTCATGGCACTCTTAATTATTGTTTACGCGAGCTCTGCGAGTGAAAATACAGAGATTCTAAAGTAAGATCTTGTTCATCTTGAGTTTTGCAAAGTGGTGAAAAGTTCCTGATTTCAAAAGGGTTTTTAGAACTATGGCAGTGATTTCTTATAGCTGACTGAATCGGATGCAAATGGGCTGCCGGTTCTAAGAAAACTACCGAAATGTTACCTGCAACGAATTAATTGTTGGAGAGACGTACTTCCATCATCAAACTGCAGACAGCAATCACATTTCATTAACCATCTATTTTACAATTCCAAACTTTTGTTTCACTTTCACCACAGAACGTTCCAGTACTGACGATTGGGTCTGGCAATTCCGGAACGAAAGTAAAAAAAGTAGTTTCTACATACATGGGTTCTATTTTCGATTTAACGAGTGTGACTCGCGAAAAATCGATCAATTATATCCACATTTCAACATTAACACGAGAGTTTGTTAGAGAGTCAGAGATAAATTTTGTGAGGTAAGCATCTAAACTAAAACACCTTTTAGTTTATTCGCTCATTAAAGAAAACTGAAAAAAATTACGTTTTTTGGAAACTTGTATCACAATACGAGTTACTGAGGCCTACACACCATGCCCGCTCAGGTGCCCAGTTCAGTACCCCACACGACCGAGAGCCAGGGCGTGCGGCGCTGCATCAAAAGACTCTGATTCCCGCCATCGTTAAGCAAGTGCACGCAGTTGAATGTTGATTTGCGCAGTGCCTTCCACGCAGCTCCGGCACACAAGTCAGTCCAAATAGGGCAGCGGGCACGCGCCCACACGGCCCCTGCAGTATCACGGATACGTCAGCCTGGACCTCAATATAAACTGCCGCCGCCACCAGCACTACCGACAGCACCAACAACCGCCATATAAGGGCAATCGCTCGGACCAACTCAGAGCAAAAACAATTCTGGAGCTCGCTCATGAACAACTTGATGTACTCCTCAGCTCAGAGAACATGAGACTGAGCGACTGGGGTTTGCAGATCAATTCATTACAAACTCGACCGGAAGTATGAATGATAGTAAAATTATATACACTCGCGTATCGCAGTTAGAATTACCTTACATTGTGTTACAGAAGCATAACGTAATTCTTGTTGGAAGAGAGAAAAAGAGTTCATTTTTTGTAGACATCCGTAGTCGTGCTAGAAAGCTCCACAGCAACTTGCTCATGCCATGACGCCCGACAGAGCTCTAGTGCTGCGTCCATGTATCGACAAAATCACAGCAGTGGAGCACTGGTCACTCCTGCCTCTACACGAGTCATGATTGAACCGAACTAAAAAGAACAGTTTGAAATGTGTGAGATCGTAAGATACCTCTGTAGAGTAATACACTGGATGCACTAGTTCCATACACCCATTTATATACATACATGCATCACGATCTGTGACCACTTTTCAAAATGGCACCATGCGAGAAGTTCAACTCAGGTCCCACCACGCCCAGCGATCCTCCAGCGTCGCGAGTTTGGTGTTTCATTGCACACACGAATTGCATCTAACACGGCACAATTTAACTAGCTGTCATTTTTGCCCGTTTCGATGCACTAAGTTTTAACGAAGAAATAATTGGTCCTGATGAACAACTACGTAAAAAGAGTTACAAAATATTATCAACCGTTCACTTCATTTCGTTTGAGTGCACTTGAATTTGTAGGCATCTGGATGCAGGGGTGACCGGAGCCCTCCGCGCTCCATGCTATGGCATCACGAGCTCAGGGCGCGGCCGCCTCCACACCAGTCGCCCTACACTCTGCACCGGCCGACACATCGCTGCCACCACCAGATAATTATAACATCAATGCCCCCTACAAGCCGGCACTTTCTCACGACAAAACCGATCAGAGCACAAAATGAATGTAGAATATTTACCAATCGTTAATCAAGTGAATCATTTACAAGCCGATCCAAATTACAATTTTACTTCTTTTACATAGTCTGAACGAGGTGAACCTGTACCAGAGCGTGTCCGTAGCATGAGTGGAGGCAACGAACATAGCTCGTCCGAGGGCCCTACGATAGTACAGCGGCGTGCAGTCGTGAGGCACCACCGTGACACGGAAGGCAGTGCAATGAGACCATAATAAACAGGTTACGTCGAACACAAAATTCGGAGTTGACACCACGAGAAAGGCGCAGTGGACAGTTTAGCCACAGAAGACCTAGTGACGACCGTCTCTCGCAGGACGCAGGGCGACAACACTAGGTGATATGGGGTGGTGCAGGTCGGGCACTAAAATGGCGTACAGTACTCCTGACGAGGGGTGACGCACACCACGGCACGTGAGACGAGGTCACGCAACTGCATGGCACTGCGGGATACAAGATATGGCATGGCATGCAAAACGATACAAGACATGTGCTTACCTTAAGCTAAAAGTTACTTCAAGATAATGTAACTTGAAATATAACAGCTAAAAATGAGACGAGATCAACACGGAAAATTTCATCAAGAATAATGTTTGGAGCATTCGCATTCTGCCTCGCACCGTAAGTGTTTCAGCTCGACGATGCGTGCATCCAAACCAGCGCATGTGAGTCCTAATATCAAGGCATTGATGATGTGCCGACACTCAAAACGAGTTCACCAATGCTTTCAATGTTTAAAAGCACCATTAGTGAATCGCACACGTTCAAAATACATTAAGAGTCGCTCTTCTTGACTCAGCCGTCGAGTCAAAATTTATTTTAATAATAACCCATTTCCAATTTGTCAAAATTTCGATAAATGAATTGCTAAAACGACTCGAGACGTTTCGAAAACTCCCATCGAACATAGCATTAAAAGCACTGTAGAAGCCCATGAGATGCACAAGTTTGACGGGCTCATTAATACGTGCCATGAGACCGACCAGCTGCGGCACCACCAACTCACAGAGACCAAATTAAGCAAGAACTACACAACCAACCCAATAACATTGGGTGTCGAGGAGGTCCTTCAGTTGAAGAAGAAGCAACCGTCCGCGCCAGAAGAAAGGCGCAGTTCACAGATGGACATCGTAGCACGGATACGCCCCATCACTTCCGGATGCTTATCTGCGCTTCGTTGAGGTCGCCTACCCCCGAGGGCTCGGCATGCCATGGCGAAACTGACACGAATATCTATGAAGAGTTTTCCCTACGGCGGACTTGGACTTCACTACTAGTAAAGTTAGTGTCGTTGATAAGGGTAACAATTGAATGAATTTCACCTTCAATTACCATAAACATTGACAATAAGAAATGGTCAACGATGCAACTTCCCAAACAAAAATTCCTGACATTTCAAACATTGTGATGAAAACTGTTTCGCATTAAAGGGCGAACGAAAATTTTCAGGCATTCCACTATATAATACCCCAATGTAGCTTGCTTGGTCCGTCCGTCTCTTTGTCACGCTCTTAAGGATTTAGATAAAAAAATTCCCGGGTTTGTATTCCATATCAGCGAGACTGTTAAAGAAGGCAGTCCGTATCAGTGGCCGTGCAAATAACATTTGATGTCAGATTTATTGTAAATAAGAGGGCGTCTCAAGAAATTAACGCCATTAGACCCGCCACTTTTGGCGGAGGAGCGGGGGGCCCCATCTAGTTCATAATAAAATTGATACGATTATTCAGAAGAATCTTTATTCGTTCATACTTGAAGATATTTTTTTGCCCGCATCAGTTTTAACTGCAAAATCTGTTTCCTGCCTTCACGAATACTAGAACACGAATACTGTACTATTTAGTTGAAGAAAAAATAAATTCTCCATAGGAAAATAATCAAATTAGAGGGTGTATCTCAAGACCTAGCGACTAGAAATGGACCCGCGACCAAAGGCCCAGTGAAAACAGGACCTCCAGCACTACAGCACTCATTACTCCAAGATGGCCCCCGCGCTCATCTCACCTGCCCGGCTCAGAGCCTCAAGCGCCGCTAGCACTGAGCGCGATAATGGTAGGGTTGCGTAAGTACAACGAATTACAATAGAACGGTCACAGAAATGAAGCACTATTCCATTATTTCACGAACAGGAACCAAGAGAATTTACAGCGTTCAACAACGCGGGAAGAATATCAGTTTCAGATTAAAAAAAATGTGCAGAAATATTTTACTATGTGAAGTCTATGTTACAAAGCACAATGCATGTGTGTCATAACCTCATGTCTTCAATGTCCGACGCCCTAAATGTCTTCAGAAGTCAACCCCACCCCTGATCAAATATTTATACTGTTATACATTTGCTCTTAAAACTCGTATCAACGACTTATTTAAATCAATCAAGGATGGTACAAAAAATCATTAAGAACTTTGAGAACTTATCCCCGCTAATATACTAAAAGCCGTCGTGCATTAATATACATATATATTTTCTGTGAGGAACACTCTTCACGCGCTACCATAGAGAACATTACTGCGAGCGACGCAGCTAAGCGGCGGTGTCGTAGATAGGATACTGAATATTGTATCGTGCATTAATGAAATCTAAAGGAAGCAAAATCTCTCATTTAATAAAATACCACAAATATTTTATTTTGCCTAATTTATTAATAGTTAACTTCAAAGCTTATTTAATAATATACGATATGACAGTATTTTGGTTGAAATAGTCTGTAGATGAATAGTAGAGTTCTGACACGACAAGGAGCAGCTTTACGAAGAGAAAACCCGTTCTTTTAAAAACGATGGTAAATCATCCAGTCATTTTAGTTGAGGCAAATGTACTACTAAATAAAAGTGCAATAATTACTCTGCACATAAAGATCCATTTTCTGTGTTTCTATAAGTTTGGTCTTAGTTTTAATTCAGAACATCAGAACGCGGGAGCGAAATTCCCACGAGGAAAAGATGCAGGACATATTCAAAATAAAAACTACTTAAAAATCGAGCTCAATCAACAAATGTGATGACCTGAAGTTGCTAATACTGAATTTTTTTGTATTATAATATTTGTTTGCATACATGGTACGCATGCATTGTACTTCCGCCAGATAGTTCCAATTTTTTTTTAAACAATTCAATTCTTGATAACGAATGCTCGTCGCATTGAAAACGTCGAAAATCAACTGCAGAACGCCTTTGGAAGACATTTTTGGTCCCAACTCCCTATGAAAACTTTAAAAAGGAAAAATGGGAAAACCAATAGAAAAATTGTACATAAGGAGTTGTCTTTGGTCATCATTTACAGTAATCTAATAGAATTTTGTTCTGTTTATACTAATATTGCATACTAAAGAAATGTGCAGCATTATGCACTGCACTGGGAGCACAGTATCCGTGATACTTGTTCTTACCGACACACGCACGTACGCACACGTGTGTACACACAGCACCAATACTGCAAGCACCTCCTCTCGCCACTGACGAGCGGAGTGCGATTGGCACAGATCGCTGCTGGTCTAGTGGCACAGCGCAGGAGTTCACTATGAACTCACTGGCTCTCGACACTCTGCTAAGCTAGCTGTCCCAATGGAATGCTTTCAACATCACGTACCAACACCACGTACTTTTTTTCAGTGAAATCATTTATAATGAGAGAATTATAAAGAATAACTCATCTAGCAGATAGGTCACGTCCAAAAAAAATTCTTCCCTAGAAGAAAAATTCTTTCCTAAATTTATAGTTCATCATCCAAACTTTCGTTCTTCATTGAGAAGAGCGTTGTCAGCGGAAAGATGTCTATAAATCCAGAAGAAAATTTTAAAATCTGCTAGAAAAAAGAAACACTCGTGAATGTTTCTATCATTAATTAGATTCATTACGTGAAGCTAAAGACGTGAAGTTCTTAACGCTATTCTGAAACCCAGCTCTGTTGCTCGCATGGCGCCCAGCACAGCTGGACTGCGCAGCGTGGCCGGCCGTGAGGACACAGCCGCCACTTCCATAACGCGGCTGGACCAGAGCGGCGCTAGGGCGGGGCACGTCCTCTCGTCAGGGCACGTCCTGGTCACGGCACTCACGCCACAGGTGCCAAGTGTGGCCATTCACACCGATAGCCAACTTTAAGTAACGAGGCATCTGATCGTACCTCAGCTAGTACAACATAAGCCAACGTCAATACAAATGACTGATAAAACAAACTTTCAAGACTAGGAATTTTCTCACATTAATTTTCGCCTTTCCTAGCATCCAGTAGTCCTTGCTCTCAATATGGACAGGGTCATAGAGTATTACAATCACTTACAAAGCTATAGAGCACTAACTTGCACTCAATAACAGCTCTAATAAACAAACCTCGTCCAATAAGAGCTCCAAAAAACAAACAAGCTCTCAATACGGGTCATAAAGTATTACATTCAGAGATAAAACATTAACTTGCGTTCAATAACAGCTCCGTTGATTAAACTTAGTACCTCTTCCCCTCCCGCAAGCGATACGCGGTAGCTGCACGAGTGCGAAAATTTGGCAAAGCAAACTCGGAGGCAGCGGCGCAGGAGGGCGCAAGCTGCTGATAGGCGGCGGCCTGGAGGAGGGCACAGGCTGCCAGCAGGCCCCCAATGGCTGTGACAATTGGCGTGCCTGAGGGAGGCCGAGCGGCGCAGCGGCAACAGCAACCTCGTTGGGGTCCTCAGCCGTCTCCGTTGACGCGAAAACGAGCTCGCAACGCTGCCAACCTTGCGCAAACCTCCTTACGGTCTATGGCGAAATGTTTTACATACCAACTGGTCAATGTTTTGTTCGGTCACGAATGTAAGGACTGCACACGGACATGTCCTGCAGCTCACACGGCCTCTGCACGGCTGCACGGACATGTCCTGCAGCTCCCACGGCCTCTGCACGGCTGCACGGCCTAACTCTCTTCTACTACCTCTCCTTATCTTTCCTGCCGCCACTGCACTCTCTCTCTCTCTGGTTCCTGGCCTGCTATCTGCACAGATCTCTTACCATAGGTGAGCTTCATTTCAATCCAGCTGACCAAACACTTGCCGCACGCCGCTCCTAAGCAACGGTTTCAGATGCTCAGAGCGACAGGAAAGCGGCGGTCGAGCTGGGGAGATGGCCCTCTTGAGCCGAGCTCTCCCATAGCGCGGCTCTTGCACCACAGGCTGCAGCAATCCTTGACACGCCAACCCGCCGATGACGCAACATCGTATGTCGTTATGACACTGCAACGCGCTTCTAAGTGTCTCCCCTAACGGTTGGTAAGAGAAACTATTCCCACACCACGCTGCACATTGTGCTCCACCACGTCTTGTACGCTCACCTAACAAACTTTGACGTGTGACAACGCCATGCGTACTCCGACGCCGCTACAGCTCACTCCAGTTGTACAGAATCAGAACACCCCACTACCGTGTACTCCTATCAATAAAAAAAATAATTCCCCAATATAATAATAGCCCAGTGTTGCTTGCTCGGTCCGTCCGTCTGTCACGCTCTTAAGGATTTAGATAAGAGAAATTCCCGGGTACATATTTCTAATTAACCTACGAGGCTGTCAGAAAAGGCAGTCCATATCAGTGATAGTGCAAATAACAATATTTGATGCCAAATTAATCGTAAATAAGAGAGCGTCTTGTCCCGCTATTTTACGCGGGGTGCGTGTACTAGTAAAAGCTAACACCAGCATTCACTGGGAACGCTTTCAACAGATCGTCATCAATAGAGCAAACAGCTGCAGCAATACAACCTGCCCCGCCTCCCTGCTGCAGCGGCACAGCTTTCACGCGTGGGATGGCGGGGTGCGCGCCAGCCCGAGGCGGAGTATCATGACTACGGAGAGCTGCTGCGCAGCACCGAGACGCAACAACTCCCCCGGCCTATTGCAGTCGCTGCTGGAGTCACGGCACACTGAGGACACAACCCCCGCCACTCGGTGCTGCGTCGGGCGACGCTGGCACAGCCTCAAGCGTCCCCGCTCAGCCCCACGCCGCCCCTGGCGTTACACGCTATTTCGCAAGTGCGAAAAGGACCCGGGAAGAAATACGGAGTGATCATGAAGTCTCTCAACAGTTACTTGTGATGTGCATCAAATCAGAAGACGCACCTTTCCACGACGGGCAAATGACTTCAACGCATGGGAGATCACTTACGTAACTAGAAGTGCACTTCACACTTTTTAACATCAAGATCATGACACATCTATGATGGTAGTCCCGGTCTCCGAAGCGCTCCCGTCAGATATAAGTTGTTAAGGGCTGCAGATGCTCGTCTTAAGCAGCGTCTAGAGTCTTTAAGACTATCAAACTCTCCTTCAATCACGAACACACCAAAACGTAAACGAAAACACAACCCTTCTGAATCGTGTCCCGGCTGTGCATTCGGCCGCATGAAGTTGTACGTGTGCACAATGTAAACAACCCTGCTCCTGGGATAAATTATTGAGCTAAAGTATGCTAGTGCTTAATTTTATTCCTCAGCATCTTTTACTCATGTAGGAGTAATGTTTATAAAAGTAATGACATTTTTACCCGTGTTTGGAAAATCTAAAGACACCGATCTTCTAATCTAACGCCGGTTGGCAAGACATTGTCAGCTGCCACTCATGCTAAATTTACTAATCCTTAATTTAAACACGCTTAAATGACAATATTAAGCTATTATCAGATAAATAAATTAACAAAATAATAGTTTCCCTTAAAATCAAATATTTATTAGCGCCATTGTTCGCTGTTTCTGCGAAAATTTGTGTCGGAGTTTCCCAGCTTGAAGAACTCCGAACACACCGAAATCTGCCAGCGCGCTAGGTGTGTTCGTGTTTGCGGAACGTTCCAAAACACGAAATTCGCTACAAAGATCGATAGTGCGGACGGACCTTTAGAAGCACTCAAACCAGAACCTCCTGGGATGTCGAGCAGCTCAAAGGCTCCCTTCCGAGTCAAGATACTTTTACTCAGCCAGCCTCGAATTAACCTGCCAAAAACTTTCTATGCTTGCAATCGAATATAGGCACAGCAGGCGCTGCCAGGGGTCGCTGACCTGACAACAAGCAGGCGCCACAGCCTGCACGACGTGCTGGCCACGTCTGCTCCACGCGCTGGCCACGTTGGCTCCACGCGCTGGCCACGTCTGCTCCACGCGCTGCAGCCTACACGACGTGCTGGCCACGTCTGCCCCACAGAGGCCGGAGCCCTGCAGCAGCTCGGCTGGGGCTTCACCAGCTGGCAGCAGCTCGGCTGGGGCTTCACCAGCTGGCAGCAGCTCGGCTGGGCCTTCACCAGCTGGCAGCAGCTCGGCTGGGCCTTCACCAGCTGGCAGCAGCTCGGCTGGGCCTACACCAGCTGGCAGCAGCTCGGCTGGGCCTACACCAGCTGGCAGCAGCTCGGCTGGGCCTACACCAGCTGGCAGCAGCTCGGCTGGGCCTACACCAGCTGGCAGCAGCTCGGCTGGGCCTACACCAGCTGGCAGCAGCTCGGCTGGGCCTACACCAGCTGGCAGCAGCTCGGCTGGGCCTACACCAGCTGGCAGCAGCTCGGCTGGGCCTACACCAGCTGGCAGCAGCTCGGCTGGGCCTACACCAGCTGGCAGCAGCTCGGCTGGGCCTACACCAGCTGGCAGCAGCTTGGCTGGGCCTTCACCAGGGGGCCTGGTACGACCGCCCGCTGCCACACCGAACACGAGTCCCTTGTTGGTGACGACTGCAGGTTGTCGTACGACTCAAGCATTGTCCCCCTGGGGACGCCAGTCCTCGTAGCATAAGACAGACAAACTTAACCTAACCTTGCTGCCTAGGGCCTATCCTATGCCCCCACAAGGGAGATAACTTGATAAATAACTCGACAAAAAACACAATCAATGATGAACAACAGATATTTTCACGTGATGAACAACAGATTCACCTTACGTTACTCGACTCGTGCACTCGGCGGGCTCCATGGCGCGACAGTTGCGAGTTGCGCTCGCAACTGGGAGGTCAGGGATCCATTCCCCAGTGAGCAGGCGGATTGTTGCGGAACTACGGAATGCTTCCTCCGGAAAAGGAAGCTTAAAACTCACATTCCTCAAGCGTCAGTAGTTATAAAATATGGAAAACCCAACGATGTACAGTACGCCAACTGAGTTGGAATTGGCGACGTTCTGTTCAAGAAACTGGGCTACCGCCTCCAACAAACGCCGTTGGACTAACACTTCATGAATGCGTTGCAGGCGTCTGTCAGAAGACCCGACCTACTAACCCGCAAGTCGCAGAAATTTAGACACACCTACAGTCGGCCCGGCAGCCTGGGGCCGGCCGGCTCGAAGACTCGGTGTTCTCTCCCTCTTGGGAACTTATTATGCAAAAGCGTGTCTACCTCGAATTGGGTATGAGAAGGTGTTTAAGCCGACCATGTGATCTGAAATAACTTTCAAAATTTCTAATTTTCGCTTGAAAACTTTCATGGACGAGATTTGACTACGGAAAAGTTTGCATTTGCTTTTTTAGATACCCTCGGATGTTAGCAACGATGATATATCGCCAATTCGACCAAAAATGCGGCCAACACCGTCCAGGTGACCTTGATACCGCTGGCCTCCAATTCTGAAGGAGGAGGCCTAGCATCACAAGCAAGTAGTGGGGCAGTTGTGGGGAGAGACCACCTCTGCTGCTCTCTTCAGCTGCCCACTCGACTGACGCCCTCTTCAGCTGCCCACTCGGCTGCCGCTCCCTTCAGCAGCCCACTCGGCTGCCGCCCCCTTCAGCAGCCCACTCGGCTGCCGCCCTCTTCAGCAGCCCACTCGGCTGCCGCCCTCTTCAGCAGCTCACTCGGCTGCCGCCCTCTTCAGCAGCCCACTCGGCTGACGCCCTCTTCAGCAGCCCACTTGGCTGACGCCCTCTTCAGCAGCCCACTCGGCTGACGCCCTCTTCAGCAGCCCACTCGGCTGCCGCCCTCTTCAGCTGCCGCCTGCATCACAACGAGGCGCACGCCAGCGCCGCCACAGTCGCACAGTACGGGAGGCTGTCGTACGATCTCCGGTGCGGCGTACAGAATTTCCGGACAACAATGTGCAGATTACACAACGCAAAATCGTAACGATAAAAAGAGCTAGAGATACTGGGACACAGAAATTGCAGGTGCGGAGAAATAATATGTACTAAAATCTTAATCTGGGACGAAAGCTAGAACTCATTTTCGTCCAATGAAACGAGGAGGTGCAGAAATATTTTCAGTTTTTCCTGCTAGCTACCTACACCTGGACGCGAAACGTTTGACAAACAAATCCTACGACCAAAGAAGTCTCAGCGACTGTTGCATACGATAGACTTTCATTAATAACTTGTACAGAAAAACGCTTCAATTCTTGGCAGTGAAAGATCGTGCTTTGGAATTTCAAGTATAATTAATTTACAATCTATCCAAAAAGAAAATTATTAATTTCATGGAGTGAGCAACATGCCGAAGTGTTTCCAGTTCCAAAATTCAGCAGGGAAAATGTAAAACCCTTTNCTGCACCGGGTGGCGAATGTGGCCTGGGGACGCACACACGGGCCACGACTTCTGCAGCAATAGCCAAGTCGACAGCATCTTCGCAAAACAGAAGGCGCCTCGACGTTCGAAAAAGTTCAAATCCTGAATAATTTCTTCCGAGAATTGTTGGGTTGAGCTCTCAGCGTAGGCACGTCACTTGGCTGGACGAATAAGTCAATGCAATGCGTGAAGCAGTAACTGAAAATGCGAGTCGTGTTCTGACGCGCGGCAACGCGCTCAAGAAGTAACTTGGCACAAGCGTAAGGTTGTCCTTGACTCAGCCCCGCCAAACATGTTTCAGTTTTGAAATACACGGTCACGTAAACCTCACAGCCATCACCCGCAGTGTAACTTGAGCGCTGCCAAATTTCGTTAGCAGCGTATCAGTAAATGATAACTCAGTGGAATAAAGGGTTCCGGTTATGATGCCTTCAAGACATAGAGAGCCTAAATACCAGCACGACAATATAACGCAGAGTTCTTTCTTGTATTTTTTGAGGGCGGGACACCAACACAAAGCACAGGGCTAACTAACCATATGTGAGCATAATCTTCATAACGTAAACCATTAGCATTCTATCAATGCAGTTCCTTAGAGACCCTAACACTCGCACACCAGGAGTCCACAAGGCAGAGGCGCAGCCGTCCACCTCGCACGAGACATGAATTAGAAGCATAAATACGAGGCAGCCCGAACTGAAGCGAGAGGAGGCTGTGCAGGCAACCAGCACGTCGGGCCTGACGTCGGCTGGTGAATGTGAACGAGCGGCGCAGGAGCTGCATGGAACTTTCTAGCGTCCCTGCAGCCCCAAGTCTGGGGTGGTGCAGGGCAACGGCCACCGACGTCACGCCACGGGCGGCACCCCACACGGCTTGTGCCAGCAACACTGCGTCGAGGTTACCTTAGCAACGACACGCTAGCAACGGCGCGCCCACACCAACACGAGAGGGTAATGGGGTGCCGCCACAACACCGTCAACAGTAACTGCAGGTCACACTTCTAACGACAGTAACTAACTACAACAATTTAACTTAATTAAAATGATTCACGCATAAAAAGTCATAGTAATGACATCAGTTTCGAAATTGGCAAACTCACATGGCTCCTGCACAACAGGCTTCGTAACACCAGCAATGCTGGCAAACGTAGTTCATCGGAATCTCTGACTAGGCACCAGTGCAGTAATGGACACACTGCACCCGAAATGAGCTGTCCACCGTCATACCACCGACCGTGTAGAGTGAACATTAACCTTTTCCTCTTTTGTTGAGGCAGCCATGAAGTGGCAAGGTCTGTGGGCCGCGCTGGCCGGGCGCCCCACGACCACACGAGGCGCCGCACCGCCTCTCCTGCGCTCGATGGCGGCCAATCAACGTGCCACCACCACCAGCAGCAGCAGCTGCAGCTGCAGCACGACATGAAGCTAAGCTCCCACCATGAATTACTAAACCGTTAGTGCATGAAATTCAATTTCCAGAAACTGTTCCTAAATTTCTCAGCAATTATTTGTCGGTGGGTGAACTGCATCAGAAATAAAACTTGAAAAAAATATCGTTACTAAAATTAGAACTATTCCGTAAAAAATTTCGCAATAATCTATAGTATATTAAATGCCTAGACTAAAAACGCCAATCAGCGTCATTCGATTTTATTAGTACATTTGCAAGTTATTCAGTACAAAAATTTAGAGGCACTGCGTAGTCAATGGAACATTTACTGCCATTACCTTCTGTTACAGTAGTCATTCAGCATCACTACCAACCACAAAGTGTCTGGAGAGCAGAGTGCCATACAAGAAAGAGTTGAAGTATGAACAGTAAGCGCAAAACAATTGTTCAGCACTCCCGAAATAAGTTAGGCCGTATTGAAATAGCGGTCTCCTTGATGTCAGAGCGTGACCACTCCACCTACATCGGATATGAGAGGTCACAGTGCCTCGGGCTGGTCAATAGAAGGACCTGAACAATAGATCGTGAAGGTACTCCAGACCCACCAGTGAGAACCAAGGCAGCTACTCCAACTCTGACGCTCGGTTAGGACGCTGGTACACTCGGACTGCTCAAAAGGAACGCTCGCGGTTACATGCAAGTACCAACGTGAGGTTTGTATCGAAATTGGCACACCCTTGCCGTACAGTTGATAATGGCAGGCGAGGTCTAGAAATGAAAGATTATTGCGATTTAGGATGTATAAAAGAAGTGCGTCAGACTAGCTCGATATAGTCGCAAGAACAGCTTTTACTTCTAGCGTAATCAGCACCGTTAATGTCCATTACTAGCAACATTAAAACAGGGAATAAAGCAAACTGTTAAATTGGAGGTTTACAAGGAGCGTTTCAATTTCCAAATTCACATAGTACGGCGAACGTGTGAATGTGTAAAGGCTTTCTTTCTGGACTTTCATAGAAGTAACTAAGTACCTCCGAAGCAATGGCTTCAATGCTAGGTCGAGAACACAGCCACTTCAGCAGGGCTAGGGCTCATGGTGCCAAGTCCTCCAGAGCACACAGTGCCAGTCGAGATCAGTGGAGTCTGGCGCGAGCGCAGCACGACAGCCTCACAAGGACGTCCTCGTTCATGCCAGCGCGGGCAGCCGGGGAGGGAGGGCCATGCGACACCAGCTCATACTGAGCACAGGAAGACCCCTGCTTCTCGAGGTACACAATCGACCTTATGCTGAGTGATTTCCTAACGCACTCAGATTTTATACACAGGATGGTGAACCAATTGTTAGATCATTAAAAACACAAAAATGTTTTTCATAACAATCAGTCAGGCAACAAATATAGTTTTGCACGAATTTTCTATGATTAAATCAAAACAGTTATTCAATATGGCCACCATCATTGTTCACCTGCCTCCACGAGCCACCCTAAGCCACCGCAGCTCGTTACGATTATTCCTCAGACATGTTTCACTCTTCTCTCAGGTCTTGCGTAAGATGATTAACACGAAGCTGTTAGTCGAATGCCCCAATTTAACCACATATGGTCAAAAGGATTCAAGTCTGGGCTGTAAGGAAGCCAAAAGTTGGTGAGCCAACATTCTGAGAAGTTGTCTTAGCAGAATTTTGGTACTTTACCGTTGTATGAACAGCAGTGCCATCTTGGGTGTACACACAATAAACGTGGGGCCACCCCGACTTGCACTAAAACAAAGCATATAAACTTCATTATAACTAAACTAATAAACTTTAGCTGCATCATTTCAACAAATAGAAAAATTTAGTTATTTTCATTTTATTTTTCAAGATTAAAGTAAAACGACGTTTCAAGAAGAAGAACGTAGCAGGGAACATCTTTAATACAAATTGTATGGGTATCGGAATACAAAGTTATTGCATACGTGTATCCACTTTTTTCCGCGACACGCTATGAGTCCCATTTCCCATTACCATGACTTGAGCTGAGTGCTTGGTCCTCAACACGCCGTTCAACTTCAGACGATGACGGAGCAATGTATCGATCATTGCGACGGTTGGAAACAGCTTCAACTGTGAAGATTTTCTCATCTGAAAATACTTTGACTATTTTTCCATTCATTTTCAGGAATCGCAGCTACTTTTTGGCTCTTTCATGACCTCAGGCTCTCATGGCATTGATGGGAAGACGTCTTGAGCTCCTCGCATACGAACCCAGCAGAAAATTATCACGGTCAGCAGTTCTGAGAGTATATATTTGAATTTTTAGGTCCCTTGCCTATTTTCTCATGAACGTTGCCCGGGCTTTCGAAATTTTGGCTTCGAAGGGAGCTTCAAGAGTTGCATGATCCAGTTTTTTATTGATGCCTTGACTTGCTTACTTTCCCCAGTTGCCTCCCATGTCAAGCATTGGACCCTCAACATCGTAGGCAGCGGTGACAGAGCGCCCTGCACCCTCAATGTCCAACAGCGAATACCGTACACAACAAATCTGTAGCTTTGTGGCGTAACTTCTTGAGCGGACATACTGGCTGCATGACAAACTTCTGCTTGCATCAACTCTAAAATAAACCAAAATATTTTACAATTTACCCTCAGGTGCACGGAAAAATACGAGCTTTACAATATTTAATGGGACCGTCTCATCACTTTCTTACATGCATGAAATTTTTCCGTTCTTATGCTTATATCATTTAAGAATGTGTACTGAATCATGTGACAAAGTTTGGGGCGAATCGAATGGTTGGAA
>VOMN01006675.1:0-12604 GCA_014899125.1 Orchestia grillus | reverse complement strand
GCAGTGCTCACGGCTGACTCGGTATTCCGGCGTGTCCGTGCCCTGGAGAATTCAGCCAGAGATAGCTAGCTTGGGGCAGGCGCGTTGGACACGTTTGGGTGTTTGGGATCACGACCATTATGATTACACTAATTTTAAACTAACAATTAAACCAATTTGTTTCAAGCACCGAGGAGACACTCGTATGTTTTCAAAGACATCAAAAAAAAAGACTCGAGATATAAGAGATATCAGGAATTATCAGTTGTCTCACTGATAGCGGTATGACTGAATATCATGGCACTGGAAACGGTGATTTTGTCATGAAACGATGTTAATGCCACAACCTTTTCTGATCGCTAGAGCTTTTCTGACTTTTTCTTCCATTGGCGACGTGTGACTCTACGTTTTGTGACCCAACGATGATAATTTTCTTCCTTTGTTCATTCCGGACCGAAGGCGACGTTCTCGGCTGGATTTTGTGTGGAATTTTGCCACGTCTCGGCACTTCGGAATGAGGAACTCTTTGTAAATTCCTTGTTAATTTCATGTACAAATGACATTGGTGCAGTTCTGAAGAAATGGCTCGATAACGCATCAACCAACGACGTGTTTCGGGCTGCGGTATATTCAGGCGAAGCGCCGACGATGTGCTCCAGGTGAATCAAGGCTATGCCATTTCAACAATGACTGACTCATATACATATCAGAAGAATATCCAATCTGGATGCTAGAAATTTTGGGTATCGTGTCTTCACGCAACTTGCCCCCTTGTCCGGACGAACACGCCCCAGAAATAGCAGCCCATCTGTAATAGTACCAAGTCCCAAGGACTTGCCCTGAGTGGGCCGTCCCTCTAAGACACGGGACGGAGCTCTTGTCCTTCTCCTCTCGCCGTGGTCCCATAAATCAGTACCCTTTTCTGTCCTTCGAGGTCCCCAACTTTTCAAATACCCCACTCATGTATGGGTTGGTCACTGTCCCGCTCGCGTATTTTGGGGCTTCAATAAATAAAAAATCGCGTATTGAAGTCTGACTGTCCAAAGGTCAACTTCACGGCACGCTCCAGCTTAGACATCTTCGCTAGTCGTAATCACTAAACAAATCAGGCCTCTCCCAACACTCGAAGAAAAGTCTGTGTCATTTTCCTGAATTATCCTTCTTCTCCCCTACAATAAATACTTGTATTGCATTTCTAGCTTTACCCTGCACGAGCCTTTACATTTCTCCGAGGCCATTGAAGGCGTCACACGCTCCTCGTTTGTTGTTCGACACGTCTGTTGGTGGGAAGTTATTTGGAAAGTTCTTCACAGTTCAGGTTTTACTATAAAGGCAGAATTTTCAAGCTTCTTTGCTAAAATATATTATAGAACTTCTTAAACTTTCAGGAAAATTAAAAGGATTTTGCCATTCTCTTGAAGAAAACCTTAATTATTCATATTTTCATTACACGTGGAACTGGATGCGTGGAGCGGAATTTCAGATGTGCAAGTGGAATTCGTAACATCCGTTCTATTTGTTTCGACAACATATTTTCATACGCTTCTAGGCTCGTTGATTTTTCCGTAATTTAATGGTGTATTTTTTTTAGTTGGCTGCTACGTTGAATTTATTTTTGGTGCCATTGACTGCTGCTCGTCGAAGGACAAATGCTCATCACCATGAATTATGATGGTTTAGTTAACGCATTCCCTGCCATAACATGCACCAGTCGGCTCCGCTGTTCCATGCCATTGCAATTGGTTTCATAATGAAGCGTTTAAATTGTAATTCTTCTTGTCATCTTGATTCTACTGAGTCGAAACACTTGTAGGCAGAGCATAATCAACGAAGACGCACATCTGCGTGAAAGGTAGGAGCTGATGATAGTAATTGAAGATAGATAAATAGCAGTTGTACTGAAAATATCAAAATTGCGGACGGTTTACTACGTATGAACTCGATCGTACGTTAATCCTACCGAAATGCGCAGGAAATACACACGGCATGTTGTGTCTTTGAATTGACCTTCATCACGTTTCATTTACTACTGTGTTCGGCATGAGTTCAAAGTACGAACGAGCTAAAAAATTACGCGAAAATTGTGTTCAAAATGATACAAGTAACAAAGTGAGTTCTGGTAAGAAAATATTTCCCGAGCACAAGGCCGTGTACTCTGAAGAAAAACAGAATGATCATGTGGCATTAAGCTGGAAACTTTGTGAGCAAATAATCGTGCTTGCTACACTGTAAACATCGTGAGCGAACACACATCCATTAGAGAACGCTAAATTATGCCTCCGCTTTCTTTGAACCGCCGCGATCAAAGCTCTAATTTCCACTAATAATTATAATCGGATAGGAAAATTGGTCTGCCGAGTGCCTCGCTAAAAGCCTGCTCCCCGGAGTCAGTTATAGCTTTTCGATACAGCCTCGAGAACTAATTTATGTTGTTCGAATGGGAAACTGTCCTTTAGATTGAGATACATTGATATCCTTTGATGAAATAGACACGAGAGTGATTCGAAGAATTTGCTCGTAGCGATACAATAATGGGATTTGGCTCTGTATTCAGTTCGGTCTCTTCTGTATGACTGCGATGAAGACCTTCTCTTACGGCTGCATCATAGTTTTTCGGAATTGAGTTACATTACCTCATGAGATTATATTGATTGAGGAAAACCTGATACGATGATCATCATCAGGAGCCTCGGTCCCTCATGGCTCTCGATCCGATGTGGGTGTAAGGAAAGTGTAAATGGAAAACCATCTTTAGTGAATTTCCACTCGTTTTTCTTAAAAAAGAACGCAAATTACTAGGTTTCTAATTTTATCTGAAACGCACTCGCATTTACAAGAATGTGACATTGAATATTTCTTTAAATATATTCAATTTATGCCAGGTTTTAATTTAAAGAGAATTTTGCAGTGTCTTGCCCTAGAGAGAGTATTTTGGTCAGTCCCCAGCTCATGAGGAAATTTCGAAAACTTGACAAAAAAAATCGAAAGCTTGGAGAAAATTAAGGAATCCCTGAAAAGTTTTATTTGAGGTAGATGTATGATATTACTTTTGATGATTGACTTCATTTACTGGATCTAAAGAAAATTAGACAATTCACTATGTTTTGTATTTTTAACTAGGTGTCATTTGAATGATGGAAGCAGTGTAAATCTTAATTAGATGTTCTTTGATTGTTGGGAGTGGGAAAGTGTTAAATTGGCGTTGTTTGACTAATCTAGATTCGGACCTTTATATATATGCGTTATTTGATGTACGGGGGCTGGGAGCATCGTGAATTGGCATTATACGATTCATTTAGGTTGAAAACATAATTACTTCATATGAGCATTAATTTCTCGCTGTACACTTACTATTTTCGTTATTTGGTGTTTGCGTATTTGAATGAATGTTTGGATATGAGAAACACGAATGAATGAAGTGGAGCGAACGCTTACGTGTCACGTTCTTCACCAGGCGCTGCGAAGGGAAGTTAAAGCGTTGAAATATGGGTAACCTTATAAATAGCTATATATACTAATGTTGGCAAAAATCTTTGCTAATCAATATGAATGGGTTACTTAAATGAGCCTCGTTACTTGTTTGTTACAATAAGTGAAGTATGTCTGTTTCATCTTGATTGAGGCAAAGATGCGCTATTAATTGGGCTCGGTTTTGAATCCAAGTTACTATTCTATCTAATTTGAAGTCATCGCGTGCTTACTTCGTAGGTTACATCCCAGTCGTTACGTAGTTAAGTCGTCTGCTTTTTTTAGGTGTTTTTAAATTTTTATGTTTGTTATTTCGCAACTTTTTTTAACAACTCTTCTAGTGAGGATAAGATGCTCATGAAGAATGCACGTGAGGCCAATTAGTGCTCAGGCCTGGAAGATTAAAGATACATTCTTTCTAATTAAGCGTCAGTCCAAGCCGGCACTGTATTCTTCTAGGACTACGAATATAGCATTTGACACGTTATACTTAGGAGTGAAGGGCGTTGTTTTTCAGATCCCTAACCGATGCTGCGTTTTTTATTTTTTACTGTCCAATGCCTCAAGCACCTACACTGAATTGCGCAGCTTCATGGAAGTTTTATACTTTTTTTCTTTATGGATATGACTTTTACGTATTTTTCCACGAATAGAATCAGCCCCAGCAAATTTGCTAGTATATTCATGAAACTAATGAATCATTTGGAGATCACTTCACCGTGCATGTTCACGGAACTAGACCACAGCACCAGGACCCCTCCACCATGTCACGGAACTAGACCACAGCACCAGGACCCCTCCACCATGTTCACGGAACTAGACCACAGCACCAGGACCCCTCCACCTTGTTCACGGAACTAGACCACAACACCAGGACCCTCCACCGTGCACATTCAAGGCCCCGAATCATAATCCCGACGCAGGGCACACGCGTAATGTCACAGCTGAAGTTGCTGCATTTGAATAACAAATATGGGATTTATATTTTATCAGTATGGGCCCTCGCGAGCGCACAGACAAACGTTTTCGGCCATCCAATTTAATTTCGTGGCAAACTGCAGAACTTTATTCTGCATTCGAGGCCGCTCTGGCTCTGCTGGAAAGTATCAACTAGGAACGAGCGAAGTTTGGCGACAGCGGAGCAGCCATATTTGGTCAGGGAGCGGGTAGTCCTTTGCACGGCCTGGATGAGGTCTCATGTGCGCTAATTATTATGGCTTGCGTCGCTATTTTTTGTGTAATGTGTCGCTAATTATTATGGCTTGAGTCGCTATTTTTTGTGTAATGTGTCGCTCACTATTGTGTCCTGTGTTGCTAATTGTTGTGTAGTGTGTCGCTCACTATTGTGTCCTGTGTTGGTAATTGTTGTGTAATGGGTTCCTAAAGGGTTTTAGCATAGCCATTTTATTTAAGGAAAAAAAAGGCGCAACAATTAGCCACACAAGACACAATAGTCAAATAATCAATTCATTCATTAATTTAATAATTTATATATTTCTTAACTGTCCCAGAAGTTTACCAGGAATCTTTTTTTGCTCACCCTCGCCCGATATTAACCAAAGCATCCCAAATGCAAGCGAGGCCTGTCCATTCTCTGACAATGGTCGGGAGTTTCACTTGAGGATATATTTTTATTTACTTTTGCATAATTTCTATTGTACATTTATTCCCCACGCTATGAGCACCGTGGTACGACTATAGAAATGTTTCAATAGGTCGTGATGTGATGAAAACCAGCATTTATCAGAAGTTTGCATTTAAGCGACATAAGCTCATGGTGTTCTCTGAGGTTCAATAAGATGTTCTTTGAGGTTCAATAAGATGTTCTCTGAGGTTCAGTAAGATGTTCTCTGAGGTTCAGTAAGATGTTCTCTGAGGTTCAATAAGATGTTCTCTGAGCTTCAATATGATATTCTCTGAGGTTCAATAAGATGTTCTCTGAGGTTCAATAAGATGTTCTCTGAGGTTCAGTAAGATGTTCTCTGAGGTCCAGTACGATGTTCTCTGACGTTCAGTACGATGTTCTCTGAGGTTCAGTACGATGTTCTCTGAAGTTCAGTACGATGTTCTCTGAAGTTCAGTACGATGTTCTCTGAGGGTCAGTACTTGAACAGTCGTCTAAGAAGCCTGGAAACCAAAAGCGAACCTTCAAGAAAATAATCTCTCCATAAACAAAAGTTAGAAATCTTCGCCAAACAAAAAGGGGAGGGAAAACTCCCCCTCCGGGAACTTGAGGCGAAAGATTTCTTGATTGTAGGTCCCGGTGGCGCTGCAATTTTCAAGATCAAGCCAATATAACAAGAGTGTGAGCGGAGCTAGCGCAGCCTCCCCCTGGGGATACTGCCGGGAGGCTCTTGAGAAATGTGTTTCATTGAAGGATGTTTAGAGTTGATGCGCTCGAAAAAATCCTTTGCCTCAAGTATTTGTGTTTTGCGAATGATTTTTTTTTTCGTTCAACATTCATGGTAACTGTGGAGTATAATGTGGTGTTGGATTCGTAGAATCTATTTAAGAATCACCTGAATATTGAAGCATGAAATTTTTCAAAGATGTAAATGCAATGAAGGTTTTCTACGAAAATCTCATATTCTTGCCTGAGAATTATCTGTATTCTGCGTCCGTTCTAGCATGATGCTAATTTTTTTGCGGCCGGTCAAGTATTCAAAAACACGTGTGTTCCGCTGGACGGTCGAAACGCTTTGGCTTAAGAAATTTTAGCGCGAATACTTTTTATTTAGAATCAATTTGTTTGAAATTGTATTTAACACTGAACAGATCTAATTATTTTTGCGATATGGCTGTATTTAACTTTGTATGAAAACCTAGCGATGCCCCATTGTGCCCAGTAACGTGTGCAGCGAAGTGACGAACAGTTTCACCATACAAGTAGCCCGGCACTAACTACACTCACATTTATGAGTCACGCTGCTGCAAAGCAAAGAAGGTTTCCTATTACAACATTTGAGAAACTTCGCTACTTCATTCCACTGTTCGCTACTTCGCTACTTCATTCCTCTGTTCGCTACTTCGGTACTTCATTCCATTGTTCGCAACTTCACTACTCCATTCCACTATTCGCTACTTCAACACTTCATTCCCCTGTTCGCTACTTCGCCACTTCATTCCCCTGTTCGCTACTTCACTACTTCATTCCACTGTTCGCTACTTCATTCCACTGTTCGCTACTTCACTACTTCATTCCCCTGTTCGCTACTTCACTACTTCATTCCCTTGTTCGCTACTTCACTACTGCACTCCCTTGTTCGCTACTTCAGTACTACATTCCCTTGTTCGCTACTTCACTACTTCATTCCACTGTTCGCTACTTCACTACTTCATTCCCCGGTTTGCTACTTCACTACTTCATTCCACTGTTCGCTACTGCACTACTTCACTACGCTTCGCTTCGAGCATTCCTCAGAATTTAATCCTCCAATTCATGTTGAGAGTTTTACAATTGTGTCTAACTGTGATAAATCTAACCTAAAGTTACTGAAGAGCATTTCGATTCATCAGTTGAACCTACCGTCGATGATATCGATTCTTCTGTACCTTTGAATGTTTTAACTCAGAATTCATTTTAGCTTCAACCTTTCAGTGCATTTCTCTGCGTTGAACTTGTTCCAATTGTCTGTACAAAAACTGATGAGTATGATTTTTTTCGAAAGCTCTATATTTTTAGAAATGCATCAATGCCTTATAAAGGACGTTTCTGGCCACCATGGCTTAACACGTTGACTCCGGAGTGGGTCATATATGATACACGCGATCATCTTACCTAACCTAATGTAACCAAAGCANGATATTTGTCGGCATGTAATTTTACATGTGTGGAGAATCGGAGCCAACATGTTAACTATTTTTATGCAAGTTAGGCTTTTCCAAAAGCATGGCAATTCGTCCCATGAAGCGGGTCCGTATCGTCCTTATGGTCACATAAATATCAGCCCATTAATGATTGAAGTTTATTCCTCATTAAATTTAGGCAAGTTTTCAGGAGCTAGTTCCTCAGCGGGCATTCGCATCAGAATTGAGATTCGGAGGAAAAAATGTTGTCGAGGCCTTAAAACAGATGCTGTTCCGTAAAGGGTGCGGCTGAAAGTCATGAGGTACGGAAATCTCATTAATAACTAGATTAGTCTTACGCTACTTTTACATTTCTTGTCGATGTTATTTCGTTGGAGAAATGTAAGTCAATGTATTATCATTAATACATCTATTGCCATTACATTTAGTTGTCATCGCTCTTATTCGGTAATAATTACCATATAGCATACATAGAAAAAAGACACTCTGTGTTAATTGGTTAATACGCGCCCTGAACGCCGCTGCTACTGGTCTGATTTATTTTCGGGTGCGTAAAAAAAGTTATAGAATTTTGTCTGGAATTACTATCTCCTGTGGCTGTTTAAAACGCTCCAACAGCGGACTATTGAGGCGAAATAGCGACCGCTCCAAAAATTCCCTCCACTTGAAACGTTGGATGTATCTCATGATAGGATTCTAAATTCATTTTTCGCGCTGTGTTACACACTCGTTGTCATTTACGTTCTCGACTGTCGTCGTTGCTCTAAGCAACGCCAGTTTGCAAACTTTCCTTGTTCGCCGGCCCGAAATTCAGTTTGGATTTTCGATGCCTCCAGCGTGCCAAACAGGAAGAACTTGAGCTGGAAATTCTTGTGAAATTTGCCGAAGTGTGAAATTTGAGGACCCGTGAGACGGAGACCGATGGCGTAACAAGTTCCTCCAAAAGTTGTGCCATTTATCACTGTCCTTAGAACTGGTCGACGTGCAGGGCACTCGATGAGGCAGTGCTAGAGCTACTGATGGGAAAATCTGCGTTAAACTTGGTGAGGAGCGACCGTGCATTTTCATCTCATCACTCAGCGATGCAGCCCTAATTAGTCTTGTTTCACCACCGTTTAAATTATGGTTCAGGGAGTCGTTCGTCTTGAGAGCTAAAATGTCATAAGCGCTCTGATTTTATCGCTAGTGTTTGACATCAGTTTAGCACAGTCCTTTTTTTAGACGCTGTTCGAAGCGTTCACGAGCGTATTTTTGAACTACCTCCATATGTGAAAGATTTTTCGTAGTACGCACTCTCATTAGAGCGGGTTTGAATATTAAACTTTTTCTCGGTCGCTGCTTTTGGCAAGAAATGCTTCTTTGCTGTAGCTGCCTGACCCAAGGCGCGTCTTATCAGAAATAGCGCGGGAGTTTCTGTCCTTCGTTTGTGCTTTCCTATCTTTCCGAGGCAGTAAGCCCTGTGTCTAAAAACTTGAGCAACCTCTCTTACTTTTTTGCGCCTCAGCTTTCGGTTACTCCATTAGGATTATCTTTTTTAAGGTTTTTCCCTCACGGACGAATTCAGTTTTCCAAGAGTACCTCACGCGATCCTAGTCTCTTTGTTAGAAAGCAGAATAGGCAATCCGAGGCGCTATCTTAAGCGGCCGCTGCCAAAATTTTGGGCATTTTTCCTCTTGAGAGGCGGCCGTTACCTATAAAAAGTATTCAGGGCTTTCATGGGAAGAGTATTTTACCTCGAAAAATGAGCATCTGCGTTGCCTGAGCTGCGACAAGTATAGTCATCAAGAAAACGTGAAAATCGCCACCAAAATGCTCACGGGTGAAACGAATATTTGGCCGGCAAATTTCGAAATATTAAGTCTCTTAAGAACGAAAGGCTACCCAAAGGCTACTCGGCTAAAATATTCAAATGTGTACGACGATTTGCGAATCGGTCTAACGTTTGACCTTTGCTTTGCAGTTTTGTGCGGGCCGAGTCTTAAAATAGTAGATAGTAGTGGTATTAGTAGTGATGGTGGTGATGGTGGTGGTTGTCGACCCTGCTTGCAATTCAGTTTTTCATTGGGGCCATAATGTGAGTCGCATTCATTAGTCCCTCCCTCGACCGTGTCTTAAAAAAAATGTGCGAGCATCAGGGCACAATTTCGTTAGCATAAAATTACGCTTCAGAGTCGGAGAGCGGCTTGCTGTGTCCTCGTATCAGGCGTGGCAAAACGCGACGATTTTCACCTGCGAAAAATACACTGAGAGCGCAATTAAGAATTGGTGCGTGAGTGTCCAATTGATGACGTCTCGGAATGTGAACCCTGCTCCAGAGATCCGGGGATTTGTGCAAGTCGCTTTTTGCCTTTGAAATGCTCAGCGTTTCGTCAAACATTCTGTACGTATTTTTTGTTGTGTGCTATCATTTTAGTACGCTTCTCCTCGAAGAAATTTCCGTGGCCCTTCATCCTGTGACGGGGCTTTAGTTCCACTGAATTAATACAGGCAGGGAATGCAGCCCACTAGTCGAGGTACTTTTTGACCTTTGTGTGTACTTGACGTATATTGTATACATTAATTTCGAAGTTTCATGATACTTATTTCAGTTCGAATTGAATAGATGCGTTGGGTAGAATCTTTCCTGAATATCTTCCTATTGAATATCCTCTCTTGAAAATCCTTTCTTGAAAATCCTTTCTTGAAAATCCTTTCTTGAAAATCCTCTCTTGAAAATCCTCTCGTTCGAAAATCTTCTCGTTCGAAAATCCTCTCGTTCGAAAATCCTCTCGTTCGAAAATCCTCTCGCTCGAAAATGCTCTCGTTCGAAAATCCTCTCGTTCGAAAATGCTCTCCTTCGAAAATCCTCTCCTTCGAAAATCCTCTCCTTCGAAAATCCTCTCGTTCGAAAATCCTCTCGTTTGAAAATCCTCTCGTTTGAAAATCCTCTCGTTCGAAAATCCTCTCGTTCGAAAATCCTCTCGATTGGAAACCCTCTCGTTCGAAAATCCTCTCATTCGAAAATCCTCTCGTTCGAAAGTTCTCTCTAGAGAGAATCCTCTCGTGAGAGAATCCTCTCGTGAGAGAATCCTCTCTAGAGAGAGTCCTCTCGTGAGAGAATCCTCTCGCGAAAAAATTGAGATGGAGCTGCACGAATGCTTCAATAAATACGGATTTCAAAAATTCCCTGATATAGAGAAAAGTTGCTATATAACATATTATAGTTGTATAAGAAGAATGAACCAATTTATCTGTTTTTTTATACGTGTTATGAAATTGTACACATGCGTTTTCCGAAAATGACGCACGAATCAAGTGACTAATGAAAGGGTCAGAATCAGTATTTTTCGTTACCATTGTGTCATGAGTAAAATGAAACATAAAAATGTACATTCGATTTTAATGAGCAGACCGTAGGATTTTTGGTTATTCTTGTTTGCAAGCCTCTAATTGGTTGAAAAGCTAACCAATCAAAAGTAACTAGAGACTGGTGAGCTGTTGAAATAATGACATTTGGTCCAACTCTCTGGCGTGTGGGTGGGAATTTTATGCCTTCAATTGAATGTTACTATTTGACAAGAATCTTTTAAATTCTACGGTTAATATTTTAATTTACATATCACTCTAAAATACTAAAATACAAATAGCTTAATCAGTGATTCACATATTACTTCCTCTTACCATTCCTGTAGTAAATTCATCAAATGTATCGCAGTACTCTCCGTTATGATCTCTCATTATTATCGATTTTATTGAGTCTGCCGGCGAGGTCACCGAGCTCATACTCCTGCTTCACTAATTAGCGTCGACAGATGATCCTCTCAATTAGCGGATAATGACACCGAGAAATTTTTACCTTTTTAAGGCTCGCTGCAAATTAAGAGCTCGTCTTCTTGTACGCACGAATTTTTGTATTATTGAAGACCCTGGCTTTCCATCCAGGTTCCATAGCGTCAGATATTACAAAGGTGAAACAAAATTAACTTCTCTCCACAATTACTGGAAGCAGACGATGCAGTGAATGTGGGCTGCAGAATTGTGCTAGAAATCTCCGCCCACTTGTAGTCAATGATTTCATTTGCAGGCATGCAGAAACGTCCAAGATTAGGGACCAACATTTAAATATTCCGCATGCACCAGTGATATCAGTACATTGAACCGAAACCTGATAGCCCTCTCAGCCGTCGTGGAGCGTGTGTCTTGGGGAGGGCGTGGATGTGCGAAGGTGAAAATAGACTCCTTTTAAAGATGTCATTTTTCGTACATGAATGATTTTTCATTACTTGCAACTTTGTGAGGACAAATGTTCATAATCTTCTCGTATTGAACTTAAAATTCCATAAATCTAGTAAGGAAGATCACGAAGCAATTAAATTTCAACATCCCTCAATGATTTTTCGCCCACCCTGAGCTAATTCATCTGCGTCCGCACCTCATTGCAACTCCATGCAGTTACGCATCACACTGGCAGCTAGACGGTAGCAGCGAACAAAAAAAAACGCCTGGCACTGTGTGGTGAGTGTTAGTTTCAATATTCATACACGATCAGTTGTAGCGCACATTTCATTTAATTGCCATATAACAACTATATGTTTACTTCAAACTCATGCCAACTTTCTAACTTTAAAGTTAGTTTGACTTAGTTGATGTAAATGTGCTATTTCAGAAATTTAGGCAAAATTTTGATACAGGTACCTGCCATCGAACAAGGACAGGCAATAAATTGTAGAAGATCCCAAGACTTAATCAGGTCATAGCCAAGGGGAAAAAACTTAGTTTCCCACGCACAAACATTCGTATCAACAGCTGATAGCTGTGAATTTCTGGCAAAAAACCGTGAATCAGGAGTAATGCCCATTTAGGAGCAGCACGGTCAAGTGACTAGTTGAGGTTAAAGTCAACAGTCAACTGGCCATTAAGGTTAAAATTCCGGTCAACTGCCCATTTAGGGTTTAAATTTACAGTGAACTGGCCGATTAGGGTTTAACTTTACAGCCAACTGGCCATTTATGGTTAAAGTTCACGGTCAACTGACCTGTAATCATTTAAGTTGTACGTATAAAACTTTATGTATTCATATTTTTAAATTCCTTTATTAAGAAACTTCATGCGACCGATAAATCATTAAAACAGAGTAGTAAAAAAAATGGATACTGGAAACGAAGTGTAGAGTAACGCAGCGTAGCGGGAGGGGGAGAGGGGGTACCCACTCACCCCCACATAACGGGAGGGGGTGAGAGGGGGTACCCACTCACCCCCACATAACGGGAGGGGGTGCTTACTCGCCCCCACATAACGGGAGGGGGTGAGAGGGGGTGCTTACTCGCCCCCACGTAGCGAAAGGGGGTGAGAGGGGTGCTTACTCGCCCCC
>VOMN01006673.1:0-48486 GCA_014899125.1 Orchestia grillus | reverse complement strand
CCCCCAGGAGGGCGGTACCGCCCACTTTGGGAACCACTGGACTCTAACGCTTCTTTGATTCGTGGCATGCCTCACTACTCTTGCATGTATTCTAAAACAAGAAATATAGGCTAACATAACATTATCGTTAACTTTAAATAACATTGAGCATGAAATACACGCAGAAATGCTTTGTTATTGGTATTTATTCAATTTTGTAACGTCTTCGTACAATTTCTAAGGCGAAGTTTGGGACGTAAATTCAACTTACGTTACTATATTTCTAACGAAGATTGATGCAAATAAAGGGAAGCTTTTCTAGCTCAGCAAATGCCACTGGTGCTGTGAGTCTGCAGTTAAAAATCGGCACTCGAGAAGTTCACTCGAAATACGAAAATATAACTGTAAACACCCTCAACATATAGTATTTTATGAAGAAAAAAAGACTCAAATAATCCAAACGAATGCTTCATCAACATTTCCAAGTGAAACCACTTCTCAAAAAGCACCCCTTCAAGTACTTGAATTTTCTGCGGCGCGGTAAAATATGAAAAAGCTGCACTTGCCACGACTTAGCGCTTGGAGGAATTGGGCCTAGTGTTTGCCTGGGCCAGAACAACACTTTAAATCGAGTGAGGTCATGCTAAAGCAAACACTGTCGTTTGCTAAGGTGCTTTGCAAAATGCAACAAACAGTTGAGGCTGCGTAATTCGATCAGGAGCAGTGTGGTGCTCACCGGGCTCCTCAGCATTCAGCGACCACCACATTAATAACGCCAGCACAGCTAGCGAGATAGCGAGCACCGCACCACCATTTTACTCGAGCCTCAACTTCCGTACATACTATGTGGTATCATTAACAATCAACAACATTTGAAAGACAACCTTAAATGTAAATTTGGAGAAAATTGTGCGAGTTATTTGAAACGAAAGGCGCTGTTTACTGACATTCGGAGTTTCACGTCGGTTATTTTTTTGGGGGTTATTTATAGCCAAGAGGAAGTCCCGTTCAGAGCCATCCTAGTTTTGAAGTGAAGAGCTGGTTGGTGTGGAGACTGGTTTGAAACCCTGCAACTTGAGCATGTTACGAATCGTAAGCCCCTTCTCCCTGTTTTCAGCTGCAGCAGAGCGTGAGGTTTTCACATATCTTTAACAGAAAAGCAGTTTTTATTTACTGTAATTTGATACACGAGATCTTGAAGAACACTGTTCTTATAAATCCTTTCCGGTCACCATGGTAAAGACAAAAGTACACTCTATCACTGTAGAGTGAATAATCAAAAGCTAGGGTAAGTAAATAACGTTTAACAAAAGGTTCAAATCAGCAGTTTTCTCCCCACGGAAAAATATTTTTAGCTTTCTCTTGCACACACTAATAATAATGACTGTGTCGTAATTCGACGCAATTGAAGTGACCTGAAAAAAATGAGTTCAAAATTTATATTGCCCAGGATTTGTTCTACGTATTTCTGAAGTTTTCAGCATACTAACTGAATGTTTCTTACTAATTCCCAATGGTGACATATTGCACTCCTCCTTATCTAGCTATTTGGTCCAACATACAAATCCCCTAACCTTGTAAAAGTGACTACGAAATAGGGTTCCAAGACATATTGACACAGACTGACTATAAGAAAACTTTGCTTTCTTTATCGCCCGCGCAGAAGATAATTATATGTAGGCTATTTTGAGCGCGTGAACTTACTAGACTAAATATTCGCAATTGGCTTAAGTGGCTAAAGTTTCATTCCCCTGGTAGAACCCTTTGGTTCCTAGTGGCCTCTCGCGTCAGACAAACGGATACAAACAAGAAATCGCTAGCACAGCAACAACCACTCTAGCGAAACAATTCCTCCAACATTTCAATAGAAAGCCTGCTTCTGAGTCTCCTTGGCATTAAGGTCTTTAGAGGGAATTCATTTGATGATTAAGTGAGCCGTTATAGCGGTGCTCTGTAGGCGGTCTCTTGCTTCGTAAGTTTAAGGGGCTTCAGCCAGGCTTCTGTTCTGTTCTAATCGATCAGCCAACACTTTGCACAGAGCAACTATGAGTCCATTCTCTACACCATTCATTACATAAATTAAAGAAGAGAAATAAGGTGTACAAATAGTAGCTCAACAATCAACAAACCTTAAAATACATTGTACAAAAAATTATGCCCACATGAAAATAGTGAGCAATAGCGTAAAATGAATACTTATGGTAAAACCATTGGGAGCGCAAAAGTAAATGGAAGCTTCTCGATCATAGCTTTCAAAGGGAAAGTACGAAAAAATTGTGGATCGTGAGAAATTCTATTTCTAAGCGAAACCGGACAAGTTTAATTTGGCAAGTATTTTAAAATTGTTATTCGAATAAAAAACACCGGCAAGACAAATTTGGAATTGAAATCATTCATGAAACTGAATTTAAATTTAAGAGAAGGCGCTGGTGGACAGAAACACCATAGATACATGAAAATGAAAAATCAAATTTAAATCGAGTTCAAGTTGAAAAGACTCACCACAAGCTGACGAGTCAGAGGCTTTTCATCACATTCCGTCCTGCATCCATACCTGGAAAAGAAGAAATGGTCGGCGTTAAGTGAATGTCTGAAGCTTACTCAACTTGACGAGCTAAACTAATTCTTGAAATTTTCAAGGGCCCTCTTACGCATTGAAACCAAACATGCGAACATTCCACTCGCAAATTCTTTAGAAATCGAGGGCATGTGCCATTTACTCTCACAACTTGTGAAAACGTACGTCCTTGCTCCGAGGATCAAAAATCGGGTTTCATGCAGCTCGCAGAATGTCAGAAATATCGCTCCAAATTTGCCCTCTCGTCTGCGTTCGCTGACCATGTAGCGTGAGCTGCAGACGAGGCATGATGGAACATGTTACTTACAAAGATTCAAAACGCCATGATTCAACTTTACGACATGGAATACACGTCTTCTTTGAATTTTGAAACGATTTTTTAATCCGAAAAAACTCGATTGAGGAACTTAAGTTTATGAGGCACTCACTCAAACGCTATAAAAGAGAATTTTTTGTCCTTCGAGATGCCATGATAAAGCACAGTCCCCACGTCACATGGCACGACTCGTAAGCCTCTTTTACCCTGCTCTATAGGTGCAGTAGAGCGTGTGGGTCTCACAAATCTTGTTATGAAGCACCGTGCCAGTCCCCCCTGCCACGAAGCCAGTTATTGATAATAGACTGACACCAGCAAAGCCTGAACGGATATGTGCTATAAATTTGCTGGAGGAACCAAGCGCCATCATGCCCCTGATATGACCGAAAGATTAGCGAGCTGCAGCGAACGGGTAGCTTCAAAGTTAACAAATTCCGTAGACTTTTTAGAATTGCAAGGACTCGAAAATCTACATTGAGGTTATTCCCAGAGTTGCACTAATGAAAAGAGGTTTGAGCTTTATAAAACTTCATAATAGATGAATTTCACATACAGATTCAAACATTTTACGACTGGCGGCCGTATTTCAATACACAAGCCAGTGGAAAATGAGTGAAAAAATCTTGAATGAAACTCAAATTATCTCGAATCGCATCTATGAGAACACTTAAATTTACACGTTCACATCTAAATTGCGGTATTCAGTAGTACAAGTCGATCAGAAAATGCAAGACTCAATCAATCGACCATATAAAATTAGCTATGTAGTTTGTTGAATTATGAACTATGCACAAATTAGCAAAAACGCATTACTGGTGTTTGCACTCTAAAAGAAAGAGAACGTAACTCACAATGAAATGCACCGATTAATTTACTTCCTTTTCCCTCAATAGCATTGAGGGTCACATGGAATCCATGAAGATTAAGTCCAAGCGGCTTCACAAAACCCTTAAGCCTCTCGCTAGGACAAAACAGTGTAGTTAGAGACTCAAAGTTAGCGGCACCCATAAAAACAAAGATACTCGTACACGGAGTGTGTTCCCTGGTATATCTGACTCGTTGAAAAATTGGCAACCCAGATACCAAAGCTACACCACGCGTGAACGACCTTATACACTCCGTCGTGATTACCTGCATGTTTTTTGTTCAACATCAAACGTAACATATGAATTTTGATTCGCCTAATACAGTCACCGTCTAAAATCCACTCAGTGAAGCCCAATAAACATGCACACATAAATGTATGTGTAAACCCAACACATGAGCGCTAAGTTCCCAAGATAATCTGAAACATAATCCTCCCTAGTGAACATCTGTGAGGCGTAGAAAAAGTGAAACTTCTGCTTAGTTTAATGTCCGTTGTAGCAGTAATTTCGAAGAAAATACCTGAATTTTTTGGCATAATTTTTTATTACGCTCGGTCGAAAACGTTTATTCACTATGCACTAGACTTTGTCCTTTAGCCACTGCCTCCACTTACCACTCAGTAATGGAACAAGTGGACGATGCGTAAAATTCGTACGTACCTCCCGCAAGCAATGGAAGACGACTATCCTTCCATAGCAAGCCTACCGAGCGTAGTGTTCTGACATATCAATGACCACCGGTGGGTCATGGTTCAGCTAACGTATTCATCAATGTACTAGCCTCATTGTATTCTTGCAGGCCAGGTAAGTTATACGAGTCGTCGAAGCCCAAACCACAAAGTATGCTGCAGGTAAGAATCAAAATCAGACGCAAGATCTCTAAGAAATAACGTGAATAAATTATATTGGGCGTTACATTACGCAGTGGAAGCTTATGATTCAACGATATCTGTGTTCACAGAACAGGGGGGAGGGAGACGAGTAAATTGCGAGATATGTACAATAAAATTTAACCATTTGAATAATTAGAGATTTTGTACAAAGTAAACTTTACAAACCTGCTTTGAGCATGATACATAGAGTATTTGTGTGTTTACAGTGACAAAATGGTAAAATTTCATGATGCTAATCTCAAGATGATGTTCACAAAGTTTTGTGTTATGTGGTTACATTTCAAAATTTGCAGCTCACGAAGTGAGAGAAGACATTTCTCCTCTGTAAGGAAGTCATGGCTCAGCAAATCGATAAACAAGCTTCCCGACTAGTGATGAAGAGAGAATGTTGATCACTAGCAATAGCTTCGTGCTACGAAACCATAGAAGTATGGAAAAATTGGTCAAGTTCACCGCTCGGTTCCTCTAAAGCAGACCGATAACTGGATTCCAAGCGAGGGCGTCTGAAAGCAAGGACGAACTTTACGAGGTCAATAAAGAAGCGAACTATTAAATAGAGACGTCTCTGAGGCCCACTGCCACGGCGCCTGAGTCATACTACGCAACAAAACTGCAGCATAAAACCAATTTGCTCTAAGCAAAATAGACATCAAAGAAGGGTCTTTAAAACTGGTGAGCCACTTCTGATCGGCCACAGTGGGTCTATGATGATGCATGTCATCAATTTCCATTCAGAAGACTGGACCGATTTCAAAAAATATCTTTAATTTGAAACAATACTACATTTCCTCTTTTTGTGATTTTATAATCAATACAACACACGAGACTAGATCGCAAATAGAATAAGCATTCATTATTTTAGGATTAAATTTTTCTCCGCCATCGTGAAAAGAAGTTCTAAAAATAAGTGAACACATTGTTGAAGGCTTCACGAAATAGAATTCGGAAAAATTCATTGGGGAAAAATCGAGCCATAAAAAGGAACGGTTCACTTCTGACCGCTTAAAAAGCTGGCCAGCGTCCGGCATTCGGCGCTCGGCCAGCTTCAATGGAGGGATGACAGCTTGGCAAACATGAACCTTCCATCAGCACTCGAGTGTAACGCGCCCCCACCAGTTCATAGCTCCGACTGCCCATCACGAACGGAAATGCGATACTAACAGATTAGATCGCTTATTTGAACTCCCTTCGAAGAGCATAATATAATATCGGGGAAACTTTTTAAATTACGCGAGCAGCGAATGACACGCTTCCTCTAAATTTTACTGGTTTACAGTCCTTGTTTATTGATGGACGTGAATCTTTTTGGGATGTTAGTTTCAACTTTGTATTTATATGTAGTAGCACTAGTACTACGCTTTCTTCTAACGTCATTTTATTAGCGTAATTAGATTTTACAACTATCTCTCTTCACATACAACGGATGATATTGGAATGCTCCATACGTTCCTTTTTTCGTTCTTCGTTTCCCCAATTTGAGTAGAGGCTCACGCGTTCTTATCTTATAGTTATTTTAATATCAAAGATTGCACTATCATTGAGTAACATTATTTTGCTCCTGGCTATAAATTCTTATTTTTTACTCCTTTTATTGTAAGATAATAAAAAACGCTATTCCAATGAAACATTGCTTTGTATTATTATTTATTACTGATGATATACTGTATATATATATTTAAGGAGAGCAAATGTGAAAATTTATCAAACTAATCCCATAAGCAAAGTTCTAAGACGATTTCTTTTCATTTTCCATAGTTACAAAGATATGTGAAATTATGATTTTAAGACAGCAACCAGACATAAGTAAAATTGTGCTGTACACTTTGTTGATGCAATAGTCACGTCAAACTCTCGTAAGCTCCATCCACGCACGCGGAGTCTTCGTTTTCCGTCTGTGGCATACACAACAAATGAGTTGCAGCTCCGGCACTCAAAATTGTACTTGGGATCAAATTTTGCCTGAAGCATAAAAAAGTTGGCCTAGCTAAGAATGAAGTTTCTACTCCAGTCCCATCAGTAAAGTAATACAAAGAACAAAACAAATCAAGTTAATTTTATCAAATAAAATTAATTTTCCGAAGCTTATACGGACCTTACGCAAAAGAAGAGTTTATAACAAAAGCAGAGTAATGAATTCACCTTTCTAAAAAATTGATGACTCTGCCGATGTTGCAGATGACGACGTCCATAACAGACTGCGCGAGGAACGAGACGGTACCTCGCTGAGCACCTCTCAGTCACGTAGACACCAGCAAATATTGTACTTCACACAATCACTCCACAAGTAAAATAGGCTTGAAAAAGGCACAGTTTACGTTTACGAGGATTAACTTAATAAACCCTCTCTAGAACTGACAGAGCAAATCATTGAACGCAGAAGAATTCCTTGAGTGACCTGAAAAAAAGTATCAAACGCGTATCGCTTTTCGTGCTCAAAGACACACACACACGTTATAGTAGTCAAAGTTAAAATCTATGAATGTATTCCTACAGCTATCACACTCCATCACCATTCTTTTCAAATGAAGTGTGATTACAGTTCAGATTTGCTACTGCAACATATGTAAAACGTTTAATCACCGTTTCTGTTCAAAGAACGCTACTTTAAAAAATATTCTACCTTGATGAAAGATAGAAGTACGAAGCGACTGATCAAGTATCGAAGACAAACGTGCTGAGGTCGGCTGGAATGCCAGGCTCTTTCTTTCTACAAGGGCTAAAAAAGTAGAAAACGGAAGTGCAAGCCTTACCAGTATTTATTATACAAGATGGTAAAATCTATGTGTTCGCTTTAGTATTTTATACGAGGTAAAGACTCTGTCAACGAATGAAAAATTGAAGAATGAAGAAAACAAAAATACTCGTACAGGAACTAAGGCGAAACACCGTCCTGCCCCACGAGGAAGACGGAAGTCAAAAACTGAAATCTAACTAACCACAAAACTGAATTTCCTAGAGTTTCCTGCAACAAGTGACGGTCAGTACTACTCTTAAATACTGGGTTCTTAGAGGTACACTGACGTGAGCAGCAACTATTAATTTACCTCCCATACAGAGAGCAGCTCAAGAATCTTACGTACTTCCTCGCAAGCATTTTATTGCGCGAATGGTTTCACATATTTGTCAATGTCACCTTACTAGATCATTCAACAGTTTTTCTAACCAATTCTTCTGTCGTATTATCTAAGGTAAAGGGTGTCTGAAATATTTAATTTGACCAAACCTGAGTACATGTTTCTTCAATTCTCTTCACAGTGCCCCATGTGGGATCACTATTGAACAATACATTGCATACAAAGAGAATGTAACGTACAAGTTCCGACGCAAAGCTCACACCAGTCAAAATCACAACAACGCGGTCTCACACATTCTAATCCAATACCACATTAAGGACGGGCTTTACAGAAATCATCTTCAGCTACCACATTGAGACAGGGCTAGACTAAAATCCTCGCCAACTATTACACTGATGTGGGATTGAACTGAGATTCTCAACTATCATACTGATGTAAAGCTGAAATAAGATTCTCAACTATCACATTGAAGTGATGCTAAAATGAATCTCTCCTCAATTATCACATTAGAGTACGACTAAACTGAAACCCTCATCAACAATCACAATGGCGGGGCTAAACGGACATCTGGTACACAGAGCAAGATGGAAATAGCGGGGAGGGAACACAGCCCTGCATGCGTTGCTGGCTAAAATTGGAGAAGACACGCGACTGCGGGCTGAAAAATAGTTTGCATGCGAGACGAGTTCTCTGTGACTCCGGGCCTCGAGATGCCACTTTCTTCTCCCGTTTCTCTTCATTTCAGCCTTGGGATACTTCAATTAAAACTTCACAACGAGTCCCAACTGAACTCCCAAGAAAGTAGTAGCAAAAATCGTGGTGAACTGTCAAACAAAAGATCCATCACCGTAAGAGACTGGTGGTGCATAATCAAAAGCAATAAATGTGCCCTAAAATTTTGAAATACTTAAACCTTTAATAAATTTTAGTTTACTTTGAAATTTATAAAAAAATGCTACAAGCGAAGAAAAATAAATAAGTATTGTATCACAATTTTCAGCATTGATTGAACTTCATCTTAAATAAACACCGAACATGTTCTATGTACCAAGGCGTGAAAAATAAACTAGTTCTACCAAAAATTATGCATTTTGCAAAATGTATTTTTCGTCACCGGAGTTAGAAAGTTTAATGTAAAAGAATCCAAACTTCACTAGAAAATTAAATAGTAAATCCATACCTATTGATAACGTTGCTCATGTTTGTTCGAAAACGTTCCGATATGCTCGAGAAAACTGTATTTGCGATTGAATGAAAATATTTATTCAAGAAAACGAGACTGCGAATTTGTTATTCAAACGCTTCTACACTCCGACCAGCGATAATAGCTTCGTCAGAAAAATGACGATTTCTCAACTTGCTATCAATCAATTTCTGAATATTTTTCACAAAAATTCTGGTTCGTTATGCAGCATCGTTGCGCTCGTTTACCTTGCGCAGTTAATTGTTATTTGCTGTCATTCTCGCATTTTTGTGTGCTGAGTGACCGGTAATAGTTTTTTCATTTGCTCCAAAAATGAGGTTCGCCGGTACAATTTTGTGACTGTGCCGACGATACAAAAGAAGGTATAGTCAGGATTCTACTGAAAGAACTTGATGTCATTGCCTATAAAATAGGTCGTCATGTCGACACAGCAAAAAGATTTAAAAGAACCCATCACAATGGAAGAGACGATCAAATGCTGAGATTTTCAAGAGTATTACTGACGGGACTTGAATAACATTGGTCGTCAGCTCCATAGAATACCTGGACAATCAAGCAAGACCATTTCCACCGTAGCTGGTTGTCCTGATCTACCGAAATCCACAAGGAATGCCATGTTTTGGACTAAAGCTTCCGTGAAAGTTCTACTGAAAATATCCCTTTTACTGCAAGAAACAAGGGTTTGAAAATGAAATAGGCAAGGAAATACTTGAAGATGGATATAAGTCTTGTTCTTTTCGCTGATGAGGCCCGAGTGACCCTAGATGGACCTAACGGCTGGACAAATGGTCGTGTGTATTTCAGGAGAGAGCATCGTTAACGTTAGAGGCGTCAACAACAGGGTGCAAGAGTCATGATATGGGTAGGCATCAAGGGGAACAGACTTGCTGTTCCTATCAGAGTAGCCGAAGGAATAAAGGTAACATTACTGCCGACTGCAATCTTCTGAACGAAACTTTGGCGCATACCTCTTTTGCTATTACTGGATATTTTTATGCATGACAACGCTCCCTATAGCTTCCCCAATTTAAACCCGATTGAAAACTTTGCTACCATCATCACACGAGACGTTTATGTCGATGGATCTGTTTTCGTCTAAAACCGCCTAACGGGAAGCCATCAATATTGCAACAAGGGACGCCTCACGTGCCACTAGTAAGAAATTGACTGATTCCATGAACGTGATACTTTTTCATGTAATAAAACTGCAAGGTACTCACGTGGGTAAATAATGAAAATTTTCAGCATACGTAACTCTGGTATTGCAACTATATGTTAAACATACTCTGAATAACTCTACTTTCGCATGTTATTCTGCATTTACAATCAGAAAAACAAAACTTTGGTGGTTTTCCTTAGAACTATTACCTCTGTTCGATTGAAATTGAATGATTCCAATAAATGCTTTTTTAACTATTAACTTTTACTTCATGACCTAACTTTTACCTACGTTGCTGCCATAACGCACCAGGTTTTCCGTAAAAATATTCAAAAATTTGTTCATATGAAGTTGAAAAATCGTGAATTTATTACCAAGATATAATCGCTCGTCGGAGTGTATATAGACATCGACAAAGTGTTCTTTATTTAGGGCGCGTGGAGCAAGTACAGCGCTATTTTAACGGGATTCAATTTCAAAAATAAAATAAATTATATCAACAATCTTGTAATAATCTACCTTGTCCGACACGCTCCTCAAAAATCAAGAACTTATTCAGTGTATTTCCAACCAACTTGAACTATTCAGGAACCTCATACTAGCATTCAAATAAATAAACTGGAAAACTATTTGAAAGAAGGCAAATTTTTCAAGCAAACTTGTATTCCAAACAGGCTACACAGCCATGGGACATATATTTCATTTTGAATAAGCTGAGATCAAAGGCGAATGTCACCATCTCTGTAAGATCTGAGCCTCAGTTCATCGAGCAGGCTACAGGTTCACAGAGCATACGACTTTCCTGCTTAGTTTTCCCCACAAATATTCTGAAGGCAAACTTTGGAGGTAGCTAAACGTGAGAAGATTGCAAACCCACCATCTTATGAAACATGCCTGCATGTATGAAATCCATCGTACTGTACCAATCAATGAAAGATGAAAATCTCTGTTCAGTCAACAATAATTTGTTGAAGATACTTGTAGCCAAGATTTCTATACAACAAAGATGAATGTAGTAGAAAGCATGTGTAAGGTCACTAGGTATGTCGAAACATTCTATTTCACTATGTCTAATTTAAGACGACCTGCAAAGTAAAAACTTCAACCTGCGACAAAACAGAAGGGAACTGCATGTTTCAGTTTGTTTGCTCGCGACTAGCAATAGGAATAGCAAGTCTTTAGCACACGAAATTAAGAAAATTATAAACGGTTTTCAAAATCTATCAGTCGATTTGCTAAATATCATGAAAATATCTGCGTTGTTCTTCATAGAGACGGAGCAGCTGCAGCCACGCTGGGTAATAATTCCAACTTCGCTGCAACACCAGAAGGACTCCTACGATTGAACAACAGGATGGGTCCAAGCACGAGTCGAAGCACCACAGAAAGATTCCAGTATGAATTTTGAGGTGACTTTGGTTAAATTTTTCTACGTAGATAATTTGAACTTTAAAGGAACAGGTGAGAAACCGAAAAGGCTCTTCATCTTCAGATTGATGGCGCACGGCCAAGAAATTTTAGGAAACTCGCGTTTTCGTGAACAAATCCAGAGTGACAGGTAAAGAGAGAGATAATATCTTACATAATATGCTGCTACTTCACAACACTCTCAATTATCCAAAAGGTTTTGCGTTCTTTTATCGTTTCGTGAGGTTTACTGAGGTTTACTCAAGAGCAGCGGTATAAATTCACCACATATTAATTCTGCACGGCTTGACATTAGAATAATTCGGAACAATTATTCAATTGACTTTTAGAAGTCCGGTACCTTACAAGAGAAAACCTACAAATTATCATTGAAAAATTAAGTGTAATTTTTTTTCTCACGCAACCAATCAATCTTGTAGATATTCTAAGGAGTCGACTATACGGCTTTCAGGAAGCAGAATCATAATAAATACGAACAAATAATAAACAACTGAATAACATACATATTAATCGAAGAGAGAGAAAGAATCACAGCGTAAGCCAAATTTGTCACAGGTGAATAATTCAATAGATGAAAGGTCAGCACGGATAACATGGACGACATAGAAGTTCACTTATACACAAATGAACAGGAATGCAGCGCAGATAGCCACTTTGAACTAAATCAAAGCTTACACAACTGTCGGAGGCTCCGAGACAGACATGAAAAAATCGAGAGAATTCCACAAACGCTTACAATTGGTAGCCGATACTGTCCATCATACTCACAAGTCACGGAAAAAGTTTTCATACATTCTTCACTTATAAAGCCAGATTCAGCTAATATATCACAGTACACACACATCAAGGACACGATCACCTTTTAACGTAAGCACGTAAAGTGTGAGAAAATTCACAGTGTGAGGATGCAGAATGAAGTTACAAGAACTAAAGCAACACAGCGTCCCGCACAGCGAGTGCAGGCCACAGAGGGGCAGCGTGCGTCACTCGTCACGTGGCATCGTCAGACCCGTGCCCCAGAGGCAAGCAGACGATCCTTCCATGACAGGCGCGAGGCAGCCTCTGCGGCCCGGCCTGCCGCCACCGCCGCACGTCAGCTCAACGCGCTCCTAAGGTCGATCTTGGCCCGCGCACCCGCGGTCCCAGGCGCTGCCCCGCGCTCTGGCTACTTCACTGCACTGTGATGTGTGCTCCACAACTGCGGGCTCTAGCTTTCAACTTCAGACCCAAGTAAGTTGGTATGGAAAATCGCACTTTTGCAAGCAGCGATTTTCAAATAACATAAAAGCGGATGACAACTTGAATAACAAAGGCTGAGCACATGCTGAAAAAAAAAACTAAAAATGCAGTCAGATCGAAAGCTTAACACAGTCGCTGCGCATAGCAAGCATATGATAGCCTCTGTGAACAATTAAGGTACCATTTCCGAGGTGCGACCTGGAAGGTACTACAGAGAAAAATTGAGGCAGCTTCGCCGCTTAGTGTGACACGAGCATTACGAATGCTCAACAAAAATGAGCACCGTTGCCATTTACTGGCGACGCAACGCAGCAGCTTTACAATGCCGTTTTCAGAACACAATTTAGAACCGAAGATGTGGTAACGAGTAACGGTGTAAAACAGTCAATTTTAATTCAACGGTTTGATGTTGGTTTGTCAAAATATTAAGAACAAGTAGTTCGATTTTTATCTTCAAAATTTGCCCTGAATTAAAACTTTTATTCGGTTAAATGAATCTGCTCCAACTCGGCTTTACTCTCCTGCCTGTAATGACCAGTTGCAAGTACGATAAAAATTGAAATAGCTATGCACGTCCTTGTAAAATTTGACTCAATTACTTGTTATTTTCAAGCTCGCTATCTACATAAAATATAGTCAAAAGTAAGCGAAGAGGAAAGACCGTTAGGATGGACTAGAGAGCCGAGAACATGCACAAGATGTGTTCCTGCTCAGGATCCTGTACACATGGAGAAGCAAGTTGAAAATGGAGCGGACAGAAAGGCAAAGAAAGATAGTAAAGCAAATCAATCTTTGCACCAAAAAATAAAGTCGCAATGGCCGTCTCTGCAGCTGAAGTGACCTAACAGTTCCCCCTGAGGACAGCAGTCCCCATAGCATATGAAAGACAAACCTAACTAGCCTAACCCCATTGCCTATCCTATGCCCCCTGACAGGAGTACTTGTACGAGTCATATCTGTTTGAGCTTCAGTATTATTACTAGAACTATTATTGAAAAGGTTGAGGTTCCGCTTGGATGTATTAACTAGGAAAAGAAAGACTAAAAACACAACTCTTAATAAACTCATATTTTAGAAATGAATGATCATAAACGAAAATAAACGTTCCGACCAACATTTGAGGTCATTTTCAACACTGGAATAAGAACGAAAAGAAAATTAATCAAACACTACATAAAAATATGATGAACGAAAAAACATGCCACGAATTAGCGATCTGCAGAGGTACGCTGATTGCACATCGTTTAAATTGGGTTTTAGCTTGAAAAAGAAAAGAAATTATAACATTCTGAGTTCGGTGGGGTTATTAACTCTACCTAAAACTTTAAAACCTAATAAACGAACCGGCACGCCACACTTCTCTGCGTATGTGCGTACGGCGTAGCGGGAACGTACAGATAAGAGGTTGTTAGTCAAATGGCCAATGCTATTACATTACGGGTTTAATCACAGTTGCAGATGCGATTCTAACGGTACGACACGTTTACACTGAAGAGTAGAATTCAATAACGAATCAAACGAACAAATGAAACCTTATCACCTGAGCAAAATATAATTCAGAACAATGAACGACCAAAACACCAGACAATATGGGGATGCAACGGAATTGAAATGTTTTACACCTTTCTCCGGTAAAATTTATACGAAAGATACGGTGGTGAACAAACAATGAAGAACTTTTATCGGGTGAATATAAGTTAATTTGAATATTAACACGCTCACTGTCACACGACGCACATGTGTATCAAGTATTAGTAATGCACTTTCAGCTCAACTGCTATTGAGCTTAATTGCTCGCATTTGTTCGTGCCTCTGACGCACATGTGCATTTTCATTGATCATGTATGGGCTGCAAGTGCTTCCACTTCGCAGAACCATTGCGATAAGAAAATTTACACCTTCAATGCCCTAATACAAACTGTTATAATGACATTGAACAACGAAACTAACATTCAAGGGGGCAGTGAATGTTTTAATAAAAATTGTCAAATGACTTTTTAAAAAGAAATCTCAACCTAAGTGATGTTATGGAAAACAAAACAGTTAACCCGTGTTTTAATATCAGAAGTAGTTGCCATATTTCTTGCTTCGTGGCATGCAATTTTATTTTAAAAATTATACCGGAAGTGCACTGTTTTTACTTTCGCATTTTTTCATTCTCCTCTCTTCGTGTATACTGAAAATGCACATCGTATTTGTTGGAAAAAAATTACCACTTTTTAAGTAAAGAATTCTATGGAACAAAAATTTAATTTACAACCAAAGATAGCATAAGTTCAACATTGAAATGTTCCTAATGATTGATCGAATTCTCCAACTGAGAGTGAAATTTACGTTCAACTTCAAGAATCTTTAAAGAAGCAAGGAAAAAATTTCAATACGCCGATTCTATCTACAGCTGAAGGACTTAGATCTCATAAAAATTTATCTCATTTTGAAACCTAATTTAGCTTTCGAAATTTATTGAATAGAAATTAGGCAAACTAACTTTTCCCACGAATGGACTTACTACGGGGAAGCCTTATTCTTGCGATATTTCTGTAGGAAGTACAGAAATATCGCAGGGAAAAACACGCGAGTTTTGAATCAAATAATTTACTATAGCTTTTGAACAATTTAGCTCTCATCTTCAGTAGAAATCCGTGAAATAATAGAAATAAGGATCTATTTAATGGAAACTGAATAAGTAAAAATAAGCGAAAAAGGAAAACAAACCTAACATTCCCAAAACAGAAACTAAATAACATAAGAAACCTAACTTTAATATCATACCATACAGAACACAATTTGCAATCCTAAGGAAAATATCCAGTGATACAGATGAATCGTGATTATTCAGGGTAGGTCTCAGTTTATAAATTAAAACGCTCTCAGTTAGTTGTAAAATATACGAATTGTGGCATCCTATTAGTTTAAATCCATTTGTAAGTATTGGTTGGCAGCAAGTGCGAGTTCTCTATTATGATAGTACTATGGGGTAGGTTGGCGATAGGTCTATTCGGACGGGCGGAAACATCAATGTGCTCAGCGATGTGGATGTGGAGAGGACGAGACGTCTCTCTCTGTACAATACGCAGCGTCACACTCGCTACACCGGTACTTATAAACAACGCATAAAACGTAACATCCGGTATTTAGATCTTCATAAACTTTGTAAGCTGAATATATTTCGAAATTAAAATCTTATTTCCAGGTGTGGGTGGAGCTCACTGGCATTATTAACCATCTGCTTCTTAATAAACTCACTTAGAGACTCGTTGATATACTTCTCTAAGTTTTTTCATTATAACATTTGACAATACCCACTCAAAAAATTTGTCGCACCCTGCACAAATTCGGCTTTAACGAAAACAATCAAGCTTAGTAAATTATTAGATCATCTTTTACATTGACTGTAGTTCTCTTTTTATTAAGCATAGATCCTATAAGATTTTGAAAACAATCTAAACGAACATTTGTCAAAAGTACAAGCAAACCTTGAGAAAGATCTCCCACTGGAGAAGGAAGAGGTTTTGAGGCTTGCAGGTCCCTCACCTATTGGTCCCTCAAATTTCGATAGGTTTTAAATCAGGAGACTGTGGAGTCAATTTATACAAGAAAATGATCCCTCGTAATCCGTGCACCAATCTTACACTACATGAGACCGGTAAATGAAAGAATTATCTTAAAAAACACCAGAACAACCAGGAAAATAAACATCCATAGACCAGTATACTTGGCCACCTACAATGTTCAAGCAATCCTGAGATTCTACTTTGTTACTTCACAAGGTTGCCGAACCTAATCCTAACCGTGCATGCAACCCCAGATCACTGTCCCTGGAAGCCTCTACTGTCGGAGAGATGCATGAAGGTCCCTAAGCTTCATGGTCTTGCCGTCTCACTCCAGCTCTGCCATCTTTGTGGCCTCGATTCATCTGACCTGATCATAAGCCTAATTTTCATTGCCCTTTAGTCCAGTCTTTGTGGTCTTCAGCAAATTGGAGTATTTTCATTCGATTAGCTTCACTGACTGATTGTTTCCTAATAGCGGCGCAATTTTTAAACAGTTCTCGGGACATAGGGAGTAGAAGTTTTCATGGGACCTTGGTGGAACAAGCTAGTCAACTGCTGAATACGCTTCCAACGGATTGCTTTCACCAATCGCTTCAGAAAACACATATCGCGAGTTTTCGCAAAAACATTGAAACTAATACCTCTGCATGTATGACCGCACTACAAAAAAAAAAAATTCCACTGACCAAATGTTCTTTTTTACATAGAGCTAAGTTTTGTCGCAATCATTTGAGACACTTTTCTGGTATATTTCCAAGTCTAGTACAAACCAAAAACCTGTCCTTTGTGTCGAAATCAGAGGTTTTGGGTAGTAAGTTTTTTCCTGCCTGACTATTCATGCTTGTTGTCGCGGAGAAAACAGGAGCAGAACTGAATATGAGGGACACTAAATGCAACTATTGTTACCATATTCTTTTTCTTCATAGTTAAAAAAAATGTTTAAATTATATTTTCATTTTACTTGGGTGAGACAAACTGTTTGGCCACATGGTTAGAATACAATTAAAAATATAGTACGATGTTGATTCCAAATAGCGTTTAATTAAACTATTAAAAACGTTATCAATAATTATAATCTGAATACCACAAGACTGTTTCTTAATGTGAGTCCCCTGATATTATATAATTATTATTGCATGTTATATTACTACATAACTACAACTCTTTTGTGCACAATAAGAATTATTCAACCCCACTTTTATTGTTTGTAGAGTAAATAAATGTTTTCCCTCACTTTTCTATCCAATAATAAGTATTTTTCGAAGCAATAGAGTAATAGAAGTAGCAGTAAGAAGAGCAGCGTTAAGGTAACTCAGACTATCTAGCATAGAAAGAGAAGGGACCATTAAATGTGGACTTTGGAGAACTTTGAATGTATGCACAATGTGTTTTCCCACACAAGATCCTCTGCACATAGAAACAGCAAGTTAAGAAGGAAGAGGAAGAAAAAATCCTCAGTAAAGACGGCATGAAAGTGGAAAGAAACAAAATGGAAACAAATGATAGTATTCTCGAAGGCCTAGCTATAGCTGAGAATACCTAATAATATTCCAACGGGGATGGTAGTCCCTATACCATAAGATAGACAAACCTAACTAACCCAACCCTATTGCCTATGGCCAATTCTATACCCCCTGAGAAAGAGAAGAAATAGAGTTAAGTACTGGGTGTTACTCGACCTAGAAATGCATATATTAAGTCTCCTTACATTCGGTTAATAAAATTTAGCGCAAGCGTGGGCTTACGTCAAGAATTTTGTCAGCAGTATTATATTTTTATTTTATGCTGAAATAAATATTTTCCTGCCAGCGGCAATATAACTTAATATCGTGAGATGACATCGTCCATCAACCATTACGTTTTGTGTCACGATTCTTATTCGATCAACGTCTTAGGATCTACTGCAACAATAACGTAAAATTTTAGGACATCGTCGTTCAGGGTGCCCCACAAAAAAGTTAACCGAATGTGACCACCATATCTACTACTCAGATACTACTCACTCGCATGCGATACCATATTTCTACTTTGATTGCCCAAACATACAACTTACTGATGCTCTAAGCAACAAAATATAGAATCACGCACATCCAAGTAATAGAATACATGCACTAGTTAAGCTCGGTTAACGATTTTGTGAGTGACTCTGCTTATAAAGGAGCCATTTAAGTGACCATGTGCATTTCAAATGTATGAATTGATAAATAAAACATTCAAGACCTGAACACACGATATTCCATTGAAGATACAAAAAGAATACTCATTTACACTCCTTGGGAAGTATAACCAGCGTAAGAGCTAAACTGGCGAAATAGATATGCGCTCAATCGTTGTCTAATTATGCACACAAGATTAGGCAGGAGTTCTTAACTCAACTAAAGTATCTCCTTTTCTCGCAAAGGCTCGTGAAATACGACATATCAATACAGTGTTGTGTCCACACAAGCACGTGCGTCCGTGTATCCGATTCAAGAAATATCTTAATGAGAAGCTTTATGTTTTAAACTAGAAGTAGGACCGTTTAGTTTCATGTGACCAAAATGATCCATGACTTTTGCCCAGTGTTTTTCGAGAGACCTTGGCCTCGTACAAATATTAGGCAAGTTCTATTAATGACGGCGTAAAATGAATGATTCTACTAATCATCGCATTCGAAGTCACGCGCCACGGTGTCCTCCCATGCCAAGACCAAAGCATTGTTATCAGCTATGTCGTTGACGGTCAAGTAGAGACTTCGTATGCTTCAGAAACATTCGACAGACCGTGCCCTGCAAACTTCCCCTTTGCCCACTCCAAACAGGCACACGTCAAGAGTCGGGTCATCAGCGATAGATAGTGATGCGATAAATAGGTAATCATGTATTTATGCTGCATTCAATAACTCACTTTTATCAAAGGGCTCTCTACAAACAGGAATGATTAAATACTGACATATCAACTGAGCTGTTTCACCTACAACTTAAGTAGTACTAGACTCGTATAATGATAACTAGACGATGCTGATCAATCAAGTGCACCAAGGAAGATTCTATCAACAATCGTGTGCTGAACAGCTCAAGGAGATAAAGTAAAATAACATTAACTCCAAATGAAGGAAGAAGCAGACTTAGAACGGAATGAACGGCACCAAGGAGGGCACAACAATGAAGCAGAGCACGCAGCATAATATCCAAGAAGAGATTAAGCGGGGCGATCAATGCTTCCGCCACTACCACGCCATATAAAAACGACGTAGTCATAAAGCGCGTCTAAAAATACTGCATCGCCAAGTAACGAGCTTTAGCAGGAAATAAACAGAAAATGGTGCACGACACAACTTTGCTCATAACATCGAAAACATAAAATACTGAACTAAGAACAAAAGACAAGCGCAGAACCGAGCGCACATTCTCGCAGAAGAATGCAATGAATGATTACATGATGCGGAGCTAGCCAACAAACGTGCATCCCTCTAAAAGTAAAATTACTTCATTGTTGACTTTCTGCAAAGTATGCAAACCACGGTTCTTGACACTAATTACAAGGTACACAAGAGAGGCCGCAGTAAATTTCTCTCAGAGTAATATACGATTCCAGTTCGTCACCACAAAAAAACGCAGGGATAGTAACAACGACACGCAAAAACGCGAGGAATCTTGCACTGCATTGCAGCGCAGCGACTCGGCTGTCGTGGCTGCGGCCGGAGCAACAAAGAAAGCGCGCATGACCGTTCCTTTATGCGCCGCGTATGCTATCCGAAAGCAGCACGACGGTCCGCTCGATATTCGCATGAATGGCTCCTGTGTTATCCCTTCTATAGTGAAGATACGTACGCGGAGGCAGGAAATATATTCCCTTGATGATTGGGATGAACAGTCACGCTAAATCTAGATTTTTACTTTGGCTACCTGGTTTGCAGAACGGCGAATCACTTATTTTTAATTTTGTAGAACATTCGCTGACAGGGTTTCAATAATATCATTTTTGTCCGATGACGGCTCTATTTCTTTATAGGATTGGCTATTGTACAGTAAAGTACTAATATTTAGATGAATATCAATTTACTGTCGAATAAATTACTTTGAAGAAATCCAGAAAAATCAGTAGGATTTGAAAAGTGTCCCTTCATAATCATTTTCCCGTAGTAATTCCTAAAATAGTAATAGAAAACTGCACACTTAGTCATTGGAATGAGAAAGAATCATAAGATGAAATTACTCAAAATACCTTTACAACGTGCGCATTTCGACAGAGCACTCAACCTAGCGACAGTAAAATGGAGTTCGCCAGCTGCTGCATTCACATAGAAGTCGTGCAACACTTTGACTACAATAGTGTAGAAAGTCAAAAGCTTATTTTAAACGCGAATGAAAACTGTCACTCATCGCTGTTAAAATTCCATGAATATAAAGTTTATAATGCTTCCGCTTTTTATAATTTTGGTACATATTAGGCGAGTAAAATCTGAAAGCGTATTCGCCTACGACGGAAGTAATCAGTAGTGGACCGCTGATCCCCATTCAAATCACCTTAATTGAAATGCATGGTATGTCCAGCGGGGCACCATTTGGGGCCGATTTAATTCAACGAATAAAACTAGCTTATAACTAATCTCCTATGTGATTATAAAAGCCTGAACGGTTCTAAAACACTCATTTGTAAAGTGGTGATATGGATAGATTCACTAGTATAGATCAGTGACTTTTGACATGTTTTACAGTTAATTCAATTATATTTAATAGAAGTAATATAACATCCATTGATGAAGATTATCTCTTCATGAGAAGATAAAATGCTCCTCATGATAAATACATTTTCTAAGTTGGCAGTCTGGTATATTACGGATTAAGTAGGTACACTATGAGTGTCTAGAACATCGATTTGAACACTTGCACAAACAGTGAATATATTCAATAAAATTTATGCCAGGGGACTCGAAGAGTACTCTTAGCATGTCAGAAAATAAGTAGCGTAGTGAAATCCTGAAGCGGCAGCGTCCGTGAGCATCAAAACACGCGAGTTTTCCATCGGAAGTTTTTCGGATGAAAGGGCAAGTTTTAATTAATCATAAAGGATCGGCAGCATCTGGCTTCTTGGAGCAATGGCTTTGAGCGACAAAAACTGTTCAGTCTCAGAACAAGCTTCTCATAAATATATTCCAGCGTAGGAAAATAAAATGCAAGATGCAACAAAGAAAAACTTTCAAAATAGGAGCAATTAAGGGAGGGATTTCAAAAGCGAAGCAGCAAATAACACGAGTTAGACAATCATGAGATCAACTGAACAATGTTCAATTATTTGAAACCGCAGCGGCTAAAAACGCAGTGTAGCAGAGAGAAATGCATTCCTGAGGTTTCGTCACAAAACTGTTCCCGATCAGCGTAGATGAAATATCCCTAAGAACTGCAACCTCCCGGCGTGGAAAACTCAAGATCTTTACGCGAGATTTCCGAGCATTTAATGAGGGAACGGGTAAATAATTTCCATTAAACTCAAAGAAATGCTTTGAAAAAAGTACAAGTTTAAGATTTTTTGAAAATTTATGAAGGGTTTTATGATCACATTTTTGACAGGTGGTCTAAATACTTTCACCATATTTGAATAAAAGGCCTTTAATTCTCTCTAATTACGTATTTCATTTGCTCTCTGACCAAATCATCAAATTAGGCCCTTTTGGGAAGAAGTGACAGAGGGGAAGGCTGGGCTCGCACCGGCCCAAAGTGTAGCAATTCAGCACGAACAATTAAATGAACAATTACGTCTCTCTATTCACGGAGTAAATGAGGATAAAATATCTCATTTTAAAATGGTTGGAGTGAATACAATTTTTCCATGTGGCGGTAACACAAATAATAAAATATCACAGCCAGATACGCGTTGAAGGTCAAATTCACCATCACGTACATGGCCGGTATATTCGCCCTATTACTTATGTACACATACACAGCAGCGCTCATGGCGCTACGGGTCATACATAGAAGCTATCCTATAGAATGAATTACATATATACTTATGAGGCACTTAGCTGATTCCAAATTCTGAGTATACGGACAAACGCAAGCCGGGCGTTCAAAAGCAATTGTAGGTCAAATTGAACTGGCTCGTTGGCCAGATCAGTTGCCACGCAGTTGAATCTGATCTGCAGCTTAAAAGCGCTCGAGGGACAGCGGACTGTTCATTTACTCCGCCATGGAGTTACAGGGTGAATCATTTTACCTCATGGTAGTTTGTTCAGCCAATTCGAATACGGGATGAAAGTAACAGTATATATCACAAGTAAGGATCGATTGGAAAAGCTCCTCATAGGCCAACGATTATACACTACAACATGAAGCTCTTAAGCTAGCGCTTGTAATTAAGTACGGAACAAACAGATCAGCAAGAGCAATTCTGAAAGGCTTCTTTGTAGAAATTGATGCACAGTTATTACGAACAAGAATTTTGGAAGTGAGCTCTAAGACCACAGAAAATCTCCAACAGTTTCTTTTAAACAAAAATTGATCAAACCATGACAATGTTTGAGATTAAAAACTTCCCACATTTAATGGATGTCTCCACCTAGCAACAGATAAGGCCCATAGGTGCACTCTTGAAGAGCGTAACTAGCGAATGAATGCACAGTCTGGAACTGGAAGTGTCCGCTACTGGGTAGGAGGGCATTAAAATAGTGGTGCGAGGCTCTGGAAGGTCTTAATTAACGGGTCAAGATTGGAAGAGAGGATGAGCCCGATTTCCACAGGGAGCATTTATAGATAGTTTTAATCCTTGGCGCAATGAGACGTGAACGTGCCTTGGACCCTCGGGGCATTCTCAGGGTCGGTAGAGCAGCAGAAATAGAAAGGACCCGCTCATCCTAATGAGTTTTGAACGCTTCGCTTGCTCTGTTACCGTTCTAATTATGAAAGAGCACAGCGCAACAGGTTCACAAAAACAGAACCAAATATACACCAATTCGTATCAAAGCACGGAATTAAAAAACGATGCTGGGTGTTTTTCAGCTAAAATAAAGAACTTCGCGAAAAAGAATATGCACACACTCGTAGATGGCCATTGCAATGAAACCTTTGGTACCACTGTTAAGATCAAAGTCTGAGTGCCTGAGCTCGTGAGAGATACAAAATGAAATTTGTTAGGTATCGTAAAAATAAGCTATTAAGAATGTGACGCATTTGAGGCGTACTCTGAAGTTCCATGGAACTGAGTAGCTATCTTGGGTGTGGCCGTTAGGTCGAGGCTAAAATAGGCGCGTAATATCTCCAAGTGGACTGAGCTCAAACTCAGAGTTTGTGAAAGTTTGCGAAAGAGAAAGAAGGAAATTTGCAGGTTATCAGTTTATCTAAGACAGGAAGCGATGCGAGGGGAAGTAACTCGCCTTATATTGCGGTACGGAGGGTGATGTTGGTCGATATTCGAGAGTAAAGTAAAAAACACGGGAGAGATAATGTACATGAAATCAGAAGCCTCTCAGTCGAGTACGATCATGATCGAAGCATTTCAATGTAACAGACTACACAACACAATATTTGCAAATTAGTTGCGCATTAGTTAAAGTCTTAAAATCGACGAGAAATTTGTTACACGCAGGATTGTATAGGCTACACACAAGGTATAGATATACATAATGAATAATTATGCAAGATAACAAAAAAATATGCATCAATTGTTTACAATCTTCATGCATAATGTCATTTTAAATTTGAAACGCATCGTACAGATTCGTCTAATAAATCAAACAAAATTTACTTTATGCTATTCATACCAGCGAGAAAAACACAAAAGGTGAGCGTGAATGCTGATCCTTAAGACGTTTTCACTTTTCCCCTCTGGTTTTTCAGTGGCAACAGGACAGGATCCCAGGAATAAATTAATATTGCCTAAATTTTAGCATCCCAGCTACCTCGGCAACCCTATAACTGTCGATCTCAGCAGTGAACCTTCGTAGAATTATATTGGTTTTAGGATGTGTGAAATCTGCCTGATGGTTCTAAATGTTGGTATTTTTTTCATTTTTATTCACTTGTTTCGCAACAAAGGCTTCGCATAAAATTCACTTTCAAGTTCAGCTTTGGTCCTAACTTCAGCTTCTGTTTCAGTTTATAGTTTAACTTCAGTTTCCAGCTCGTTTTAATCTAAGACGATAAATTTTAATAAAATTGAAATTAAAGAATTCCTCAGGAATGCTAGTAGTCCTAGGAGTACACATCCCGGAAGTCTCTACCATTAGTTGGAGGACAATCTCCTTCAGCATATTCTCTTGGGGTGCCGCTCCATGAAATCTATTAAAGCCACAATTTATATTTTACATATTGACACGCCTGCTTGTGTCAACCTTCACTCACCAGTATTGCGGTGTGAGGCGTCCTTTGAAGCTGTGCGGGGCTAAATGATCCAGAGTAAAAAGGGGTCTCGAGTAAACTCTCCGCATTGAAGTGTTAAATCAGTTTAATGAATTTGTGGATTTGTTCGGAAGTACATTAACGTGTTCTCCACGGATATAAATGTAGAAATAAAGTCATACTGAAGCGTAGAACGTGCAAAGGTAGGCATTAGAGTGTATTGAAACTTTCAAATATTCTTTCTTCATTAGACTTGGGATTAAATCTGATTAGATTTGGTACCTTCATTAGTATTGGTTAATCAGACTTGATATATCTGTCAGACTTGGTGAATTTGACTTTGAGTCTTTATTACATAAGGCACGTTATACTTCGTATGGAATTTTTAAAATATTTGTTTTACCAATGTATTTATTTCAATTTTAATTTATTCCGAGTCCATCTTAACGTAATGGGCAGGCAGAGTAAGTTAAACTTTCACATGAAATACCGTAGACTTACGGTAAGTGAATCCAATTGGCATACTCGTACTCGTACGTCATACGCATAAAAATGTGCGTTTTACACGCATTATTGACGCAAATTAAAGCGTTCGCTCACGTCATAAGTGCATAACACTCAGAAGTGCATCGTAATTTCTCTGAGTGCATTTATCATACAGAGGAAGCCATTCAAGATGAAGAGAATGAAACTTTATTTCAGTCAAATTGAAATACATATGCGTCACATGTATTGCCAATGCACTGACGGGGCACCATAGTGTAGTGATGAACGCGAGGCTTAATGTTTGTTTGTGGAGGAAATTCTTCATGTCGTCGCGAGACTCAGCTTCGCACACTCGGATAGTACTCAAGTGCTCTCGCACTACCTCACTGAACTACCAATTTGACCTGTCTCCCAATCGTCTCTCGTAATTATGAAAATTTCCTCTTTCTTGCATTTACATCTACATGAAATGAATCCGCCACAATTATTATCAAACGAAAATAAACAGTCAATCGAACACGAGTGTATTATGATTTTTGTACTTCTACGAAATATTGCACTTCGATAAGTTCTTATGATACAATGACTTTAAAAAATAAATTAACACAAACCCAGAATACAATCCCTCCAATTCAGCATGTCTTTATTCGCATGCAACAGTGTTGTCAGTCGCCGCGCGGTCGCCTGGTGTTAGGGATAGCAACGAAAACTTGGGAGTTTCTCCTTCTCAACGAAACTTCTCACTTACACTTGTATTTGGATGTACTTGGAGATGTTTCGGCCGTCACGCTGAGGCCACACTGGGGTGCCGCCGCTACACACACTATTTTTCGACGGTAAGAGAAAATGCAAAGGTACACTACACTGCTTAAATTGTTTGGAAAATTAATTTATGCTGAGACCACCTCAACAGAACTCATTTCTTCTTCAGTAGAACTTTTTCGAATAATAAACTTTTCCAGTAGAACTGTTTGAGTATTGCCTGCAGTGGAGCGACATTTTTACTATCACTATCGAGATTCTCGTAGAAATTGATTAATTCGAAGGTTTGAAGAGCCACGAGCGAGCAGCACGACTACGTAATGAGAGACACGTGTTCTAGAAAACCCCCTTATTCGAGGTAACGCTTGAGGCAAGAAAGCTTTCGAGTTTTTCTGAGTGAACTCAATTCGATAGTGTTCTTTGGAAAAGAAAACTTGTATTGAATAGTGAGAACGTATTTAAATAGAGTTGATTTTCTCTTCGGAAACTAACAAGCAAAACAGCACATTTGAGGCTGGTCCAAAGCCACTGGAGTACGAGGGCCTACTTGTGAGTACGATGTGGGATTTTTTAGAAGGAATTAATTGGCCGAAATAAAGGCTTCCCCGTATCAAGTTCAAGTAGATAATTTCTCGATAATGTTTTGGGCAGTGAAATTTAACGCTAATATTCAACTTGAATGAAAAATAATAGCAATTCAGCATTCAACAATTGTCGCTGACGAAGATTGCTAAAATACAAATACTGTGAACAATTTATGATATTATTTGTTCAGAACAAGGCAATGGTTCCCAAGTCGGTCTTGCATAATTAGAGGTAAGGGAGAACTATACTATCAATACTGCTATGAAGTGACAACTTTGATATACCTAAATCAAAGGTGTTCAAGGGACAAAATAAAGTGGATAGTGTGATTTGATCACAAAATGATGAAGCTCGTTTTATAACTTCTAAAGTAAACGAGTTTCTCATTATATATTTTTTCTCTGACGCACGAGAGAAAACTTGTAAGTCTCTCGCAGCACTGACTGAGCTCAACAAGGCAGCGCAGTTGCCCAAGCTCGATGAGAAAGTTCTCGTGTTGCCAAGCTCGATATTCCCCACAAGAAGATCAAGTTTTGGATTCCAAGGGCAAGAGACGCTGTAAAAACTGCGCTGGGTTCCAGCGTTAGTATAAAGAAATTTAGCAAACGTAAGTGAAGTGAACCGAATTGCTCGAAACTGGTTTTAAATATTATATTCGATATAGTATTCGATAATATTTGATTTCTCATGCGTTCTTTACAGATGGAACACATAGTAATTAAGCTTAAGAATCTACTCTGATAAAATGCTTCGACTTTACAATGAATTCCATAATCATCATTTCCATTTGATTATTGAAGTATTTTACATTTTTCAATTACACATTTTAAAGTCGCAAATATGTTAGCAAAAATTGTATTTTATGTATGGAAACTCTTCCTGGAGTTTAATTGATTTCAAAATAGAATTTTAACATTCGAAGTATAAGACGTAATGAGGTTCTTTTCTGAACAAACACGAGCAAATAATGGCCATTCCATTATGATATACAACTCAGGTGTGAATGTAAACTATACATAAACTCCTACGAGTATTTGGACCGAGCCCAACAATGTATTAAGCAAGTGAATATAATTTAAAATGAGCCTAAAAATTTCTAATAATAAATAAACATACAAATATAGTCAAAAGAGGGGATAAAATAACCGTATTATTATTAAAATTATCCTTCAGTTGAAGTCAAAGCAGGACAATATACTGTTCAATGTATATTATATCAAAAAACTTATGTTCACGTTCCTGTTGGGTCACCGGAGTAAATTTAACTGCTTTCAACTCTTCACTTGCCCCCTACAGAGATAATGCATAGTTCTTTAGTTCAACTGAAACAAAAATTTTTCGCAAGACGGTAAGTAGACGATTGGTTACATTTTTCATTCACAGTTTCTACAGTGACTCCTCATTAGCTTTAACGAGTACCATTGATGAGAAAAGAATATAATCAATACATGAATTTAGAGTATTCTCAGGTATTCGAGTATGAATACAATAACTACTAACAGACCAATACGAGGCGTGGGGTACACTCGAGCATACTTGATAAAAAATTTGGATTGTGGAAAAGGAATTTCTCGTTTAGCTTAATGAAAGCAGCAGTTGAATGAACTTGATCAACTTGAGGAAATGTTCTAGTTATGCAGATTTTATAGAGCTCTACTGTTACTCTGGTACTTATTAAGCTCAAGCATAATATTAAATACGTGACTGATAGCTCACTCCTTCAATAGCTAATATATTACAGAAGTATTTGTTAACGTTGAAATTCAACAAAATTTTCGTTCGAATGAAATCGATTGGTATTCGAAGGGTTAAGTGATCGGTCATGCAAGGATCACTCAGCTCTTCCGTCCCATCTGCAGTCCACTCAAGCCCGAAATTAACAGGTATCATTAATTAACAAAACATTCCGCAAATCAGTCCTGATGAAACATTGTAGAATCAACGTCGGACTCGACGAAAGATAGAAATGGCCTTTCAATTCGAATTTCAACCGCGCACGAACAGAAGTCCCAAAATTCACGAAAGCGAATGCGCCACAGATAAATTTTTGAAGTTCAAGTCTTCAGTGAAGAAAACGAAATCAACATGGCATTCGTGGCTCAATTGCAAACGAAGGAACTAAGCCAGAATTCATACGAAAATTTTCACTTGACAACTTCACAACACAGTCGTTCATAAAACGGATACACTCCTATTTTTGTGTCCGTAACCTGATAATTATAACCACCTGGTATTCATTACCTGTTGTACGATGATGTATTGCTATCCAAGTCATCCATCAAAAAATAAGCAGAGCTGTTTTTAATCATTACGTATAAAACAGCGCTACACAGAACAATTACGAACTAGCCGTTGAGTTGAATAGTACTATATTATCATAATAATCAATTTTTACATGTTATCTTGAATTATCATAATGAGTATTGAGTGGCAAGTTAAAATTAAAGTAAATTCTTTTTGGATGAGCATTAAGACTCAGTAGAATTAATAAGAACGCACCTTTTCCCCAGAAGTGTCGGGCAAGCCGGCAGCGGCGGGGCTGTCGGGCAGCGAGTCTTCACCTGGCAGGTCGTCGCCGCCTCCGCTGGTCGGGCAGTGGTGGGCGCTCCCGTCTGCCAGGTGAAACGTTCAGTCATTAAATCTTCTCAACTATTGGAACCGAGACAATTTTTCCGATAGTTTCCACACTAAAAAAATCAACTATCAAAAAATGAGGAAAATAACAAGCAGGACCAAAGGTTCCGTAGAAGACGGATCCTTAGCGCAGCATAAGGGTAACAAAGGTGCCGCTCCCGAGACAATATCAGCTTACACACTTTCATTATTTCAAAGGGACCACGCTATGTTAATATGCATTCGTCAGCATCTCAGCTGAACATAATTCCTTAAAATAGAGATAAAAGTTCAGATATTGCAAGAATAGCTCATTAAAATCTCATGAAAATAGAGCTTTCATGGAACAAAATTCATAACAGATTTTTTCGTGCTCTTTTTTTCTCCTATTCAGTTTTCGATAGCTAAATACTTTCTGATAAACAATCATCACAAATGTTAAAAATACCTTAATCTATACATACATCTAATCTCTAAATAAATTACACATGTCAATTCAACTACCTTGTGAGCGAAGCGAGATAACCCATTTTGGCATTCTGGATAAAAACCTTGAGAGAGGATGAACTTCCAAAACTGACAAGGAACCTGCAAGTCGCACACCTTGATGTTCGACCCTTTATGCTGTCACGACACCTGACAAGGCCAATGCCAGGTTTCTTTTCTGTTGCAACCCAAGTGAACTACAGACGAGCCCTTCCCAGGGCTCCAGCGAGCAGTCATACTTCACTCCGTAGAAAGTAAAGCACCTCAGCACCAGCACACTCAGACCCTCAACAATGACTAGACACAAACGTGACGTATATTGCAAAAAAAATATTGTAAGGTAAATTTGACGAGCTCATCACGGCACCTTCTTTGCGGTGTTTCTTTGACGAATAGCCTTTATAAAAGCTAAATCTGGGTTGAAACGTGATGGTCACGAAGTTAAATAACCTAATTTAGATCATAAGTGACTGACACATTTCTCACTAACAAATTACATCAGTATGAATTCTACTTGTAAAAAAAAAAATACGTGAGAAAATAAATGCATAAACACTCACGAAAATTTCGGTGTAGTAGAGAAGTTTCTCAAATAAAAATAAGTTCATTTATTAAATTCACACTCAATTTATTTTTTTCTCGGAAAAAAGTAACAGAAATGTTAAAACTAATTTTCTAACACACGAAGCCAAGCAACAGGAGAGAATAGGAACAAAAAGTTCTGAGGTGGGCTATTCGAGGTAACGAGGAGCGAGGATGACGCTAAAGCGACCCATAGTCCAAGCTGAGCACAGCCCCTGACAAATGAGGTGCCTGGTGAGAGCTCTAAGGCCTGGGTGTAGTAACCTGGACTTAAGAATAACGATAGCTTACAAAGTAAGTCAGCCACTCCGGGACAAGCTGGCAGCTGCCCCTTCATATCTAATTTTTCTTCAGTAGTCCAATGGAATTATAAGCAGTTGATAGATTAACAGTACAGCCCCGACATCGGATGCTAAATTTCCCCTAAAGCACAAGATGCTAAATTTGCAAGAGAATACGCGTCTTCACACCACGCACTACAGTTTCAAGATCCTTTCCAGAATCTGAATTAAATATGAGTATGATATAAAAAAATGGTGAGACATGTCATCAAATATTTCATCGCATGTTGTAGATAGGTACTGTAAGACTGCGGGCTCAACACCCGCAAGATGACATGACATGCACGACTTAGGAACGTTCCTACGAGTCGGAACGTAGAGTGACGAGTCCATCAAGTACTCTCGCAAACACCGGGCTCTGAGAAAACATCTGCTGCACCCTTGACTTAGAACTTGCTGCACACTGGATGCCACGAGCGTGCAGAAGATCCAGTGCATTATAATACGCAGTTTCTTCAAGTCACAGTTGAAGTCATGAGCAGGCCGGTGTAGCCCGAGGCAGAATCGCACGCTCAAGGCAACCACGCCGAATTCGTTGGGAAAATTAGACTCGTGACTCAAGATACTCCATCGAGTCATCAAGGCCGTGACAAGAAAAATGTCGTACACGAAGGATTTTTTTGACCACAGAAAAAGTAAGAATTGATTGTGAGTCATTTTCCTTAAATTGCAGGGCAGACTTCAGTCATAACGAACACAAGATTGACGTGAGCGGAATACGTACAAGCATCAGTCAAGATTTTCAGGCACCATTCGAGAAAAATATACTTCGTATTTAATACCACGTAAAACTCATCCGCATTCTGTACGACAAGAATTTTACTTAGATTATCCAAATAAGCGTCTTGCATAGACTCTACTCATATCCGATGCTGCTGTTTAAAATAAAAAAATTAAGCTTTTTAGGAGTCTAGAAGGCAGATGTATCACGAGTCTGCTACACATTCTCAAAACTAACCAAAATGGCTTCACTGAGTTGAACTTTGGTAACTTGTTTAACAATTTCAACTATTGTAGGGCTCTAGCTGTGAGCAACGGGAGATTATCATTCGGATAAGTTATTTGCAGGAAACATTGTCCGCTGGATAGGATAAACCTAGTTCCTCAGAAAATGAACAAGTCTTGCTAAGGAACTCTTCCTCAAAGGGAAGAATGAGGCCCAACAATATCACTTGACAATGTTATAGCTGCCCATACCTCACCCGTCAACCGTATGGGAATACCAGCCCAAACCATGGGGGTTATTCAGCACACGGGTGCATTTGTTCCATGTAGTCGAGATGATATGACTACTCATTTAGCAGGTGTCTTCTACTGGCATGTTTTTAGAATACGAACTAAATTTCCCCTCAGAGCAGTTCAAATTTTATGAGCTTGATTGTACAAGTCTTTTCCAACAGTGATATCAAAATATTGTTAGATTCTATCGACGATATTGATGTGGTAGAGTTTCCATTTGTGCGCATATCAGGCCCAACCCTAGGAAATAATAAGCATCATAGCCGAGTACTTGCAGCATGTACTTAATGCAGCACAGTTGGTCATCCTTGGCCCAAAACTTGCACCCCATCACGCAGTGAAGTCTCACAGCCCTTGTTATGTAGGTGTGAAGCTGTCCTGAGGTACAGAAACGCTCGCTCGTGGCTGGAAGCTCTCGTGCCCCACTTTTATGGCTTCCGGAAGACGTGTGTGTTATTAGCTGTTGCTTTTTCCACCTTCACAACGATAAAAAAAGAAAAACCATCGTTTCGTGTTACTAACCAGAACCCTCAAGAGAATTTTTCTAGTAAGAGCTGCTTTGTGATACGTACAGATACTGAAATGTGATGACTGTAGACCTGGCCTGTTGTGAGAGCCCCTAACTCTCTAATTTATTTTCAACAAGCGAGTACTTTAGCATTGGAACAAAGTTCTTACTCAAAAATTTTATAAAGAAAAGAATGGTGTTCAACATCATTCTTGGTTACTTACCAAAAAAAAGGACATTAAATTAATAGCTGACTACTCGCATAGAGCAAATGTAGTGCACACTTTTCAAACTACTGACGGTCGGAGTGTAGCCCAAAATGCAGTACTGTATGCACATTATATTCAACGTGGAAGGCCAGGGTAGGTTTTCCCTTCTATTCAAATACATATTTTGAGCCACTTTTATAATGGGCCATATTGTTATTTAGTTTTCCTCGTTTCATCAGGAAGCTGTAGATATTTTGGTGTTACGGAATGATTTATAATGTTTTCACATGAAAGTGATGAATGTAAATAAAACATAAACCATTAAAATTGGCTTGTGAATAGGAGAGAAACCAGGTAATTTGCAAAAAAAAACGCTCCAACAGTGGCAGAAAGTATAACAAAAAATGTAGAGCAAATAGCTGGAGAATGCTAGTTGAGTCTCGAGAGAACTAGTTAGTGCACGGAGTAATACGATCCGTAGGTCTTTCCAAAGGAAAATAAAAAATAATGTCTAATTTATTACAAAACTAAGCGGACAATAACCGCTGAAGTTTAAAGGTCGCAGAAGCTGCGATAAATAGCGACGAATACCAGGAATGAGCATTCACTCTCCTAAGCACGGCGAACATGTAGAACGCGCACTATCCACATTCTCCCTGGCAGAAGTTTAGGAATCTTCTAGCTCTTACGAACGCTAACTGCTCCAAAAAGACAATGACAATGATCGATTATTCAAGCGCCAGTTTTATGACGCACACATGCGCTCATATTTTGCTAAAGTGTAAACCTGACTGCAGTAAAAATATCAAAACCTAACTGCTCAGACTCCATATTTCAAACCCTGACGCTGTTTCGGTTCAACATGTTTTAATGCTTATTTAGCACTCGAGAACAGGGGCGAAGGGGCTGGGAGCTCTCTTCTTTGTAAAAACCCATAATCCCTCTGAGAGACAACCATCAAGCATAAAAGTAAACTACTAGGATATGTCGTGCCTCAACGCTATGCGTCACACTTCTTTTACCTCGTACAACCTTCGATATGTCATAAGCTAAATTTAAAAACTCCCCGTCTTCGCATTTCGGAAGATCGGTGCCGCATGAGTGAAGTCTATCACCGAGCTATCGAATTGCTCCCAGGATCTGAACGAATGAGCGAGTTCCTTACCCTCTGGAGTCGACAGCACCTCGAGTCTTGACAAGCGCAGCCGTTTATTCTCTTTGACGAGACTTTTATCCATTGTTCACGAGAGAACAATAGGCGCGGGACGCTATGCAGTCACCGCGTGTCTTTCGAGCTCACGGCACGGCGGTTCTCGCTCGAGCAGCGCCAGATCAGCACACCTGCGCTTCAGTGAGCCCACACAAACCGCTCCCACGAGGTACGACGAGGAAATTTCTCCCAAGCCTTCAAAGCGGAACTGTATTTCCTACAAGTACCCACAACCTTGTTCTTGAAAGTCTAACGAAGTCAGAAGTTCATGAATAACTCTTCCTTGGATTAGTTTATCTAGATGAACTCGACAATGCTGTAATAAATATGTAAGTGCTACTTCAATTAAGATTTAATAAATAAAAAACAAGCATTGATTGAGAAATTGCATCATTTAATGCACTGAACACTAGAAGCTATAGTTGAAGCGAGGAAAGAATGGGTTAGAAATAACATGGCGGCCCTCATCACAAACACCTCTGCACCAGGCGGCAGACGCAGCGCGGGCTTCCAGCAGCTCTGGGGCACGCCAGCCAAGCCCATAATAACAGGTAACACCTCCGGCTCGCGACCTCGATTCTTCCGCCATTATCAAGTTTTCCATATATGTGGAGGATTTTGGAATTGGTGATGTTCTAAGAACTAATACATAATTTTAGTGTTTCATACCTATATTTTTCGAAACCGTTGTACGACTGCACTAAAGTTTTAATTTCCATGTGGTAAAGTTAACAGCTTCTAATAACACGTTAGAGAAAACTGTCAACATGTTATCTAAGCACTAATGCCTATTAGTCCGCAGACGAAGATGCCACATGCTATTAGTCAAGACTATACAAAATTGAAGTCAAAGGGACATCAATCAGGAAAAACATGAAACAATTAAGCAGGCAGGATTTTTAAACAACAAACTTTTTCCAGTGAAAACCAGTAGAAGCAGAACAGATCTTACGGCAGTCGGCCGGATGCGGGAGAAATAACTGCGCTTGAACTAGTAAAGGCTATGAGGGCGGCAGCGACAGAAGAATATGTTTTTTGCGACCACGCCGAAGTTACCTTCATTCTAGTTATTGACTTATTGCAAAATTTTTGACCTTGATATCATGGATTACATTCTTTCGAATAAGATTTTTCCAAATTTATTTTGAATAAAAAGAGGTGCAGGAAAGGAGAAAAGGAACAAGATTATTGTACATCATATCAGAGAAAATCGAGCAGAAATCTTGATGCCCGTAAAATTTTTATGTTGCGGAGAATTCTTTCTAGCAAAGGGTCAATTTCCATAGGTTACATATTTGATGTCCACATGCACCCTTCTCGTCCTTGGAGATCAAACCGCGAGCACTCGAGAGCGGCGCAGTGCAGCTGCAGGCCAAGTGGACCACACTCTACTGATTGCACCGACTGTTGTAGCGGAAAACTGCAGAATTCGGCCTAGAAATAACATAAATGGAGCAAGACAGGTGGCCTTTGGGACATCATTTGCTACCAAGATAAAATATTTAGCGAAAAAAATAAGCAAGTCCCTTTACCGAGCAGGATGTAAAATATGAACGAGATTTATGATTTAATGTTCTGCACTGCTAACAGGAGACTTTCTCCCTATTTAGAATGAAAATAAATTAGCGTGGAGTTCATTGACAAGGAAGAACTCTTCCATGACTAATTTGTCAGGTAACAACTATACAAGAGCAGCAAAAATTATGCGAGAGTCAGCATTTTACCCAGAACCTTGCAGAATTTTTTAATTACAGCTAGAGCTCCCGAGTCCTAAACCCAGAGCTACTGCTATGGAGGGGACAAAAGGTTTCAAATTATAATCTAACGAAAAGATATTTTACCAAGTCTAAAGAAAAAGAACTAGAGGATTTTAAGTAGTAAGAGTAGTTATATTTAAAACCATACACAAAAAGAAAAAATGACCAAATTTGAGTGCAAACGTACGTAGAACTGTTCTGATGAACCAAATCTAGCTAAAATATGAGGGCCAGAATTGAAAAAGACAAATTAAACTATTCATAAGGGACAAGAAAATGTTCATGAGCGCTCATCTTATCGTGAACGAAATGTTTTGATGTGCCACTCAATTAAGCCAAAGATCACAAAATGAGCATTATTATTACTATCATTATTTTTTTTTTCTTAACTCGATTAGTTTAAGGCTCCCTAGCCCCATCAAAGACGATCTCAAGAAAGCGAAAAGAAGGGGGCTGTTTATCATGGACAGTAGAGAAAGTGGAATCTATACACAGGTATTTCTGTACAGGATTTCCTGAGCATAAAACAGTAAGTTAAAAAAGAAAAGGATTAAAAGATAAAGAATAATAAGTGAAGAAGGCACGAAAATGGAAATAAAAAAGGGTCACGAAATATACTCTACCAAAGACCTAGCTAGAGCTGAGGTAAACTATGTAGCAGTGTCCTCCTAGGGACGCCAGTCCCCGGACCGTAAAACAGACCTAATAAACCAAACCCACATCCTACGCTCCCTACGAGACACGACATGACCCACGTTGTTGTCATGGACGCAGTAACTGCATACGTCTCGTACTCCGCTCTCCTGATGTCGCCGAATCCAACAATTTGCTGGTCAATTGTCGGAATTCTTATTTACAACAAGCAATACGAGCCATCCAATAAATACGTACTCTAGTGCAAGAACAGCTGGCAAACGCTATATTAATTTTAAAAACGCGTTCAAGTAGCATCTTCAATACTGCAAAAGCAAATAGATATATTTTTAGAAGTATGAAGTTATACTGAACATCCTAAAACTACGCCACTCATTCAATTATTAAACATGTTATTGAACTTATTAATCCCCCCTAGACATAAGTATATACCTCTCAATTCTACCACATTACTCACTTTTGAAAATATTCTGACGTGTACGTGGGCGAAGTACGTCTTTAAGACGTGGTAAGAAATCTAACGAATCGGGCTTTGTGTACCAATGCCTTTATCCGTACCCTCAACACTTATGATGCTATTCCACAGTGGGCATGTACCGACCGCTTGATTTTAACAAAACATTTTTCCTCAAGATATAAAAATTGATGTTCTAATTAAAAAATAGAAGCAATTTTAACAAAAGCCACAGAGGTTATCGCACGTCACGATGACTTAGTGTTTCCAGAGAGACGGGATGAGGACGGTCGGCAGGATGCGGCCGATGGTCTCCACAGCAGCGTCTCAAGACGCCCTCGTGCAACAAAAAGTGGCCGTGCGCCGCTCGAGCTGCTGGGGCCCGTTACTGCGGACGGGGGCTCCTCGGCCTCCGGGGCTTCCTAACTGCACGGCTTCCCAGCCTGCCTCACTGACCAACTGAACCAGCTCCACAGTTCCCCATCGTAAATTCTTCAAATTATTTAGCTCATCTTCTTCGTTAAATTCTTTTATATATTCATATGCTGAAAAGTATTCTGGTTAAATATTGAAAAGATATGTATTTATAACAGAAGAAAAATATTTTTAACTTGTTATATTTTAACGACAAAGAGAAAAACGTCCATATTCGTAAATTTCGTTATTCATAAAACCAAAAGTTTAAACAGGAGGTTGACGCATATTTTTCATTAAGGTACAAATGTGAAAGTGAAATTAATTTTGAATAGAAATAAAGAACATAAAATTGCCTATAAGATGCCATCAGGAGGATCAGAGCAAAAATGCTGTTATAAATTATTTTATGCAATTGTAAAATGGAGATAATTTTCAATTTCAAATCTTATTCCAACTATGATTTTACACACTTGATCAGCCCGTGAATTTATTAACGTTAAAACATTTTAAGAAAGATACTATCCTCTAACATTAATTCAACAGAAATAAAACTGAGACTTGCACTCACTTCAAAAACGAAAATATGATCACCCTCTGAATTCTGATAATCGTATTCGAACTTGTAAAAACTTGCATTTTGTGTAATTTTGCTTCACATTAATACGAATTTTACTGAAAACGTACCCGAATTTTTGTGAAATTGTTCTTTTGCTGTGGGAAAAACTGGTACGCTCTCCCTTACGAAGGAATGAATGAGAAATTAGAACATAATGAATGTCTTTCCTTGAAAAGAGTTGAAACTTCATGCTTAGGCAACCCTGGTGCTGGCAGGAATAGGTGGGCAAAATTTTAGTCCGAAGGAGCATAATGAACACAAGAAATACAAGCGGAGAAATGCGCTCAGTGTCGCCAATAGCAAAAAGCGCCACTGACTTCGTTGTCTAAGCTCGGGAGCTCGTAAGCCGGACGCGCCGTGTCCGACGTAGCGAGTGTTCAGTTGTACAGAGGCAAGACGTCCCAAAAAACCGTTCACTCCCCTATAAGATGCGTACTCGTTTCACTGAGTACGAAGACGTGAGAGTAGCTCAAATGCGAGAAAATCCAAAAGAATCAGAAAAAAAAACAAGTAACTTCACGAATCCGTTTTTAAGTGTGAAGACTCAGGCTGTACAAGGTAATTCACTCAAGTGTAAGGATTTCAAAGTAGTTATTACTCGCTTAGCATTTGCCGAAGCGACTTGACCAAGGCCTCATTTCCAACGTTCTTCGTTCTTTTTCCAGTTAAAATAGTTTTCAATTCATAAAGATTGTATAGAAGATGTTGCACAAAAATGAAGTGCGATTTTTTCTCATGGTATGAGTAAACCTTTAAATGGGTAATCATTAAATTATTTTGCTTGAGTAGCAAACAATATTAAAATGGGAAGGAAAATAAGTTATGTATTTTTAAAAATTGTTTCTTTGAATATTAAATGGTTTTTCACTACAGTCCATATTTATGCATTTATTCTGACAACTGACCCCCGTTGTTCTTAAGACTTTGTTTAATCTAGGTGCTCCAAGTTTAACAATTATTTTTCTCACACTCGGGCTTGAAATTTTTAAATCAAAATGGTTCTGAAATTGTTGGAACAACTTTTTTGAGATTTTCGGTTGTAAAGAAAGTTTTGATGATGAAGATTTGCATTTCTATTATTAATTACGTGGTTAAAATTCAAGTGTGAAAATTCATTTTCAAAAAGTGAAATTGAAATATGAACAGGTAACATCAATTGAATGCTATAGAGATGATACAGAAATTCCCGTTCACTTTTTTGTGAATTGTAACCAAGTCACTACGGTCAATACCTTTAACCTGTTAACGGTCACTGCTCAGGTGGCCGGTGTTGCATTCACACGGTATGTTTAATCGACAGCGACCGTGTGAATGCAACAGCCACGCGGACATCATGTGATGTCAATACCCATTAACAGGTTAATGACTTATAAACATTTAAAAATCCCAACACTTTTTTTTAATCACCCAGTACAAGCCTCAGTTTGGTAACCGTGTTACCGCGTTTTTTGAGTTTGCACTCGAGCATGGGTGAGATTTAAAAAAAATTCCCACCACACCGGAAAACACGATCCACAGCAATTCGCATAAATTAGAGGTATTACCCTCCACATACGTTAACTAATTCAAGTTACATACTCATAAACTAAAGCAAAAAGCGCAATTCCAAGCACCAAGCAAGAGTATTGGGTCTATTTTTTACATTATTTTTATGAGGAGCATTCCAGGAGACGGTCTCCGTCCGCAGCGCGCGGAAGAGATGCAATGAATCGAAGAAGTGAACAATTCCCTTAGAACTCCAGGGTGATTGCATTCTCCGAGCAAACAATGTTTGAGGAAGACTGAAGGGGTGGCAGCAGCAGCAGCAGCTCGGTGGTGGTCACGGTCAGTGGGCCTGGAGATGGCCACTCACACTCGGGCAGACTACCGACACAAACGCTAAAAACGACTCAAAAACAAGCGCAAGTGTGAATAGAATTAGCTCAATCACTTTCACGAACCATCTACTGCATAGAGTAAAATGATACATTCCCAATTTAATTACAAGATAATTTGTATTTGATAAATCCGTAACATGATGGCGATGAGAAAAGTGCAAGTGATCGATAGGCTTTAATTTCAACTCACTCTGGATTCTGAGACAAAAATACATGAGCAGGAGAAATAAAGACCTTATGAGGAATTGCAAAAGTTGCACTCGCAAGATAGATAGGCTATGCACCAACCATAATCTACTGTGCGAAATATAAAACACCATCAATATTAATATTATCTTTACCAAAGTTATCTTAATAACGATAACATTTTATTTTATTTTGAACCAGAATTTTTACTCGACGGAGATGATCCTCACTTCACGGCATTTCGCAGGTAATTAAACTCAACAGCACTGCGATTGATGCTCAAGGTTTCGTGTCTTGGTTTACTCGATCAGCAAAAGAGTGCATTATTTTGGCTCGACCAAACGAAACATGAAATGACAGAAACACCAGCGATGATGCTCCAGCTAAAAATCAGTCGCGTAGTCGACGGTCTCTCAACTGAAGGAGAAAAAGAATTAAACGGAAAACAAACCATGCAGAACAACAAAGCCAACCAACACTTACAAAAAGCTTGCTGATATCGCTCTGAGTAGCCAGGGATACTATACAAGGTATAAATTTTCCACTAAATGCCCCTGCAGGGTCGAGACACCGTCAGCGGGAAACATAGATGTTGTCGCTCATACCAAGTGGAGGAGCGCAAGTTTGAAAGATGCGCTCAAAGAAACCCTCTTCAGGCCACAGTTGCGGGCCCTACAATGATTAAATACAATGATGTCACTGCTGAAAGTATTTTTATGCGATAAGAATAAAATAGAAAAATGAACTCATGCAGTTTAAGATGGAACAAAAATTTAAGTAAAAAATGAATAAACAAGTTGATTGTTTACTACGCAAATAGTAGTTAAAAGAAAAACAACGGAACAATTGTTCCCTCTGCAAACACTCAAATACGAACTTGCAGCAAACAACGCGTTGACTTTCACGCATTTTTGAACTCGATGATAAAGAATGAGCGCGATGAAAACACTCGGGAACTCGAAGTGAGCGAAGCGAAGCGTCTCACAAGCGGTAATGCGGGGGTCCGTATTTGAACAAAAGGTCATGATGAGCGTGCAGTCAAACATGTTCTCTGATGAAACTCTTGCACATGCAAAGAAGGAAACCAAGCACAAAGACTCAGACATTCTGGCCCTTGAACAACTGCGAAGCCAAAGGAGATGAGAGCATAGCAGAGGTTGCTTCACTCTTGAGATAGTTTAGAGAAGTACACTTCACTAGAAGCGGTCTGGCAAGCAGCTCGAGTGCCCTCCAACGAGTACAAAGCCACCATGCAATTTATTCGACTCTGTCGTAAATTTAAAAGAAATGAGGTGAGCGTAATGAAAACTTCAGTACCAGTAATATGCTCGTTGTGCAGAGCATGCACTTCACTGGACGTTACTTGCAAACACATGGCTAGAAATAAAAGAAAATCAAAATATTTAAACACATTACAATGACGTTAAAGCATGTCAAGTTATCTTTCATAAACTTTTCTCAAGACATGTTTGGAGGTACGTTTTTTGTTTTTCCAAGACTAGGAAACGCTGCACGATTGACTAAGTTCCATGGAGAGTCCTTATCAATACAAAACGCATTCTTGCCTTTCCTAGCAACACATTCGGTTTTTATTCCCAGTAAAAGTCATGTGCTGGAAATATTTATGGAGCATGAAGCTTCGACTTTTCAACATCATTTTTCACCGTAAAAATAAGGAACACCCGCTTTCGCGAAACTATTTGGATATTTTATTGATTCACCGCGAACAAAACCCTCCAGATGTATGCATAAATAAGACTACCACAGGAATCTTTCTGAAAGTTCGTCTGAACAGTCGAGAATGATAGGGAGCCTCTCGAGCGGACGAAAGTACAAAATAAAGTTGGCAACGACGACGCTGGCACTTAGTGTCACTTGTCGGAAACGTTGGCTCGTCATGAAAAAGTTAAAGAAAAAATGGAACACCATTGACTACAACACTAAAGCCGTTGTACAAAATCATACAACGAGCGCTACCAATTCTGCAGTGGATGGCCACTAGCTGTAAATTCACAAAAACACACAAAAGAAAACTACCTCGATGCCGGGTACCGATTAGGTTTGGACAGTCTTTGAGCCAGCTACTGTTAACATTATGTTTAAAGTCATGATATTATCAGTGCATCTAAAAAGGATGTTAAAAATTATCTTAAAAAATGCTACTCGCATGAATAAAATAACTCCCCTAAATACCCTCACTAATAGGAGTCCTTAACTCTTGTTTCTCAATTGAAAGAAATTCCCAAACTTGTGAGAACGACGCGAAGATTACGTGCATTATCGCACGAGTTTCGAAACCACGGAAATCCTCTGGTAACAATTACAAAAAGCCTCTTTGAACTACACTTACAACTTACAAGAATCACTTTAGTTAGTAGAAATGCACGTAAATTTTTCTCTTGCGCTAAAATAATTTAAATTCTGATTCACAGATCTTCAGGGAGCAGATTAATTGAAAGCAATGATCCTACCAATGAGTATGGGTATCAAAACTAAAAAAAAAACACAATGAAATATTCTTAGGGTCAAATTTATTTTGTAAACATTCATGGATCACGATTTTAGGGAAAAATTGTGAAAAACATTTGACCTGCTTTCCTCTTTGAAAATCTTCTCAAATATTTAGTCTCAATGAATAAAATTCAAAACTTTTCTCATGACACAACTTCTTTAAATTTTGTATGAAATACAGAACTCAATTATGCGCGTACTGATTGGTTTTCGCCAGAGTGATGCCTAAAAAGTCAAACTCTGATCAGTCACGACAAAATTTTGAACAAAACTGGTGAATAACAAGGAAATAAGCGGCGGCACCCTAGTGTGGCCCGGGTGTGAAGGCCCAAACATCCCCAAGGAGTCCAAGGTAACTAGATCAATTTATTGCTGTGATGAAAATTAATACTACTGAAACGAAATAGAATTGGTAGTGATTCATATTAGAAACAATGCATTATACAAGGAAATTTTTTTACATTCATGTTAGGAGAGGTAGAAGAGTTCAGTGTGAGGAGTGTAACTGCGCGCGTTTTTACGAGTTTCAATGGATCTTTTTAAGATAACCAAATACAAGAAACAATAGCAGTAGTGAATGCTACTTGGAGGTTACACATTACACAATAACAATGAGATAGCAAACACGAAAGAGATGCATAGACGTTTCAATGCCCACAATGAATAATGAAGAAATTGAGGTAAATACAAATTACAACTTATGAGCTAGTTGCAGGAAAAGGCAGAAACTACATATATATTTAAAAAAACTGTACTGTTAAAGTAAGTATGAATAAGCTATGAAATTTGAATGGTTGTAAAATCTAAAAATTCGGCTCTGAAGCAAAAATTCTGAAATCTTTGAAAGGATTACAGAGGTCGTACTTTAATATATGAGACCGAACAACAGAATGCAGCGAGAAGTGAGTGGAAAAACTCGTACAGAAACCGCCACCAGCATACTCAATTGCTCGAATGTTGACGGCTCTTGTGGTTGAGCCCACGTAGTCAGGCGATGGTCGCAACAATGTTCCTAAACGACACCAGAGCTTGTATTGGGGAATTAACCTGTAAAAAATCTGCAAAATTACCGTAGGGATCAATTATACTTGGCCCCGGAATACCAAGTAGCAGTAGTAGTGGTGGTGGTGATAGCAGCGCTTCAGTAACTCAGNGTATGGGCTTAGGAGAACGGGGAATCTATGCACAAGGTGTGTTCCCACACAAGATCCCTGACGCACAGAAACTAAAATTATTCGAAAATTTATAGTTCTTAGTATTAGCTATTCTCTCTAGTCAATGCAAAATATACCTTTACTCCACCAAGTATCAATATACCATGCAGTCATACACCTACAAGCATGTCTTCCCATTTTGCTGCTAGGTCTCTCCCAGAAAAGTGTGAGGACTCGGATTTCTGAATGATTTTCTCGGTTGTTCAATTTTCTGAATTTTGAAAAATGATTCGATTTCAATCATATCCAGTAAGTATTGATTTCTCGGTTTGAATAACTATGTTTTGTGTGCTGTGACTGCTGTAGTTTTCATCGTAATTGTTTATTTCGTTCAAGCTACTTAAAATTATATTTGCTTACAAAACGTAATTAAATGTACGATACACGTAAATTTAACTTCCAACTAGCCTCCCTTACAGGGTAATTTCCTATTGACACGAGCAAAAATGAACTCTTTAGCATTGAACCTTCAGAGCTGAATGTCTTTCTATGTAACATGAGAAATCGGCGGCGACTCTTAATTGTATGTTTGGGTTTGTCGGCATTATTTTATTTATTTTTTTTAATCACGAATTTAGTGTCGTATCTTTCAGTGCAGTAACTACTCATTGTTGTGCTAGATATTTTTTTCCTCTTCAGACCTCTTAAGATGGATTTTCTATTATCGGAAAAACTTGTTCGTAACATTTTTTTGTGACATTGGTCCTCCTTTTTATCCTGTTCAGACGTAGAATAACGATATCCAAATGTAACCCGAAAAAAATTTCAACTCTATCCCCACATTTGCGGCAATGATTAAAATGTGTGATGCATTTTTCTGAAAACTGCTCAACAAATGTCAAAATTAACGATGTCGGTTACTTTCCAACCTCATCAAGCTGTCTGTGCTGTGAAATAGAAATTATGTACGGTCGAAGTTGCATCAGGCAATGGAATTCACAAATGAAAGAAAAATCAACACTTCTACTGTTCTTAGAGTTCCAGTTTTGACAATAATGAAATTCAAACGTTTAACGGATACCAAAAGTATGAACAGCTAAAGAAAATATCACTTCCTATTCAAGGTAATGCTAGTATAAATTCATAGGAATTATTATACGGCTAGCAAGAATAATCTCAGTAACTATTATCAAAGGCTTACATTTCATTCATGTTTTATGTAACTTCCTTAAAATTTAATTTTCAAAATGGAATACCTCAAATCAGTACTACAATGAGTAAGCAGAAAATGTACTAATTTCAATTTTTTAACCCAATCAATTCAACTCAAGAGGTACTAAAAATGATAAAGATTCGTCTGATTTCTCCTTTGGTACTTAGGTATATGACTAAATTATCATAGTACACTTAAAAGCATAAGTTCAAAATTTACGAACATCATTTGCTAGTTGACCGGCAAGCACAGCATGCGCCCAACATTCTTTACCCCAACAAAAACGTATATTTTGGTTACGAAGTATTTACAAATCATTTATACTCAATAAACAGAAATAGGGTAAACAATTAGGTCTGGTTTTCTCAAAATTAATTGCAGGACAGCATCACTTCACTACTACGTCGAAAATTAATTATTTCCACCATTTTTCATGCAAAAAATTCAGCTTGAGTACCTGAGAGCTTTGCTTGTAGAGGTAGGATGCGGCGCATTTTGAAATAAAAATATTACAGGATTTTCAGTACTTTTAACTTTTAAACTTATGTTCGAAATTTATCTCTACTTCAGGGTAACAAATTATGAAAATAGTCTATACCGCACGACACGGTTTCGAACGATTTCCCAGAGCGGCAAAGAAACGCAAACAATCAAAGCGTTCAATTCACTCGAACAAGGTTCGACACGGCCCTTGGAACTTTACGATGCCATCAAGCCTTATATGATTGTATTTTCTCTTTTCTCGGAAAACAATTTCAAAGCAATATAATGGAACAGCACACAACATAAAGTGAAAGCCTTTACGGCGTTACAGAGATGCACTGTGCCGGGCAGAGTCGTTAGAAATACCGCATTTAGTGAAGATTTCGGTATGGTAGCGAAAGAGACGCCTCACACTGCGAAGTCAACCAAGTATTTTACGTTAACAATGATATCCTAGTTAGCTGCAGCGGTATTCATTATTTTAAGGATTATATCGGGTTATAGAACAATGTTTGCTCAGGGATGGTTTCACGGTGACACACGTCAGTCCAAGATGAGAATGTGAATTGAAAAATATGAAGTACAAAAACCAGCTCCACCTATGAATAAGGCCAAACTGACCGCATATTCTCTGAAATTAGTTCATGCATCATACCAATTTCCGCGCAGTGCAGAATTCTACAAAATTGGAAGCAAAATCCCTTCAGTCCCCCTTCGAGGACAAAAACACGACTGTAAGGAACATCTGGGAGAGCACAGACTAGTATTGCACAGCACGTGCGCTGGTACACAAGACAGTGAGCTTGAAGACGGGCTGGGCAGTATAGCGACTACTTACCCAGTTGTACGTAGAGTATGTCAGGGTGAAAACTCGATTGTCGAAGCATAGGGACGATGAGTTGTAATTCACGTTAGGCACCATGTTTGACTGAGGAATAACCAATCATGAAGAAAAGAGCAGTGACTCAGTAGTAGTTACTAAATTGTGCGAAAATTATATATACAATAACCGCATTCCCATGAATGCTGAGTAATGTAGACATTATAGCTCAAAAAGTAATGCAAACATCGAAAAGTTGTCATCAGAGGGTATGTAGCTTGATTGTACGACTAATTCACAAAAGAAATGAGAATTACACATAACTTCTCTAGTGCAACGTGAAGGATTTAGCCTGTGAATTGTATGACACAATTTGTACAGCGAGAAACGCTGCATGTACATTTAGCACTTTTGAGCCTCACTGAGGGGAGAATGAATTTCAAGATGCACAGTGTTATGCGTTCGTTCTTGCAAATGAGAATGACGTATATATACAATCGGTACTGAACTACAAACTCTTCACTTTGAACAAACTTTCCTATATTAGGCGGCACATGATCAAACGGAGAAAATGCGCGTGTACCCAATGTGAGTTATTTAATGCTCATAACAATGACGCTCTATTCTATTGCACAAAGCGGTACGGTAGGCTGAGCACTACGAAGAACACGCAGAAACACCAAAACGTTTCCCGTAGACGTGCTAAGTAAAGGCCCAAGTTTAACCCTGAAATTTTCTGGAAACTTTTGGAAACGCATTCCACGAGCCAAAACAAGCTCAGATATAGTACAACATTACCATCCGCGGAAGAAATGATTTCTACTGATAGATGGATAAGACTACGAGAGACGCTCGCCGCTCAGAAATGGAAGAGCCCCAAATTTGAGGGTCCCACGGCCGACCAGCTCGCCGTCTTCGAGAGTTCAGTGCACCGCTATAAAATTCGTAGCCGCGGCCGCGTCCGATAGATTGCTAATTCGATTTACCGTTCATTTTTAATGAACACCTTCATGCCACTTTGTGCTACCGTAAGGTAACCACAGACAAAGAATTTGCAAGAATTTGCGAGAGTCTACCGTGCAAATTGGTGCTAGAAGAAATAAAATAGAAAAAATTATTCACAGCATAGCGATCGATTACGTATACTTGAGTCAACGTACGACGCAAAGTAAACTTTAGTAACTCAGAAAGATACTTCAAGCAGCAGACAGCAGAAAAGCTAAGGCAATAAAATGTGCTAACTAGTCTGCTTATAAGGTTTATGAACCAATGAAGAAATGTTCTTTGATGTTCAAGAGTTTAATTAATTATTCATGCACAACACGTGTCGGTCTTCCTGCGCGCACCAAGAGAAAGAGCTTCGAACACCACTGAGTGAGCTCGGGAATGTACAAGAACTTCTGGAAAAGACGCTTTTTATTTCATTTCTTCACTAGTAAGCAACTTTTAAAAGTAAATGTGGAGAATAGTTGCCATCACCCACGTGGGAAAGTGCAAGAACCATGAATGACAACGATTACTTTCTTTTTCGAATTGACGAACAAAAGAGTACATTTTCCCTCACCAGTCCCCATTTAATTCGATACGCAATCCCATTGATGTTAAGGCAGCTTTCACTGAAGTTCGTCACGCTGAATTACCACACCGAGTGCTGTATGGAATTGCACTTCTTACACAACAAGGAAAACGGTTTCGGGGATCGGTAATTGCTTAGAAGTAAATGTAATAATCTTAGCAGTAACTTAAAAGGAATTTCCTGAAAAAGCAATAAGAGGAATAAAAATCATTTTTAAATGATGTTAACCAGGCAGCTGCTGCAAGCCTCGACCAGGAAAATAAATTTTAAAAATGGCCGCAAATAACCCTGTCAAGTGACGTGGCACTACCAGTCGCGCCCAAAATACACGGAAGGTGGAACGAGAATTAAAAATCATCGGAGAACAAGTAATCGCCTAAAACTCAGTAAAGACTTAACCAAAAGTCGAGACCACTTGATATGCCCTGACACTGTATTTCTTTAACAACAAACGCATTTATGTTAGAAAACATACCGTCTAACGCGACGTTTTATTCCAGCACGAATCTTTCCGCATTACCTGCCAGCAGAAAGGCTCTTCAAATTCTTCCTTTATACAAAAGCTTAAGAGTTCCACTGAAGATTAATTCTACAAGCAGAAAAGGCATTCCCTATCACAAACACAGTTGCAAAGAAACTTATGCGAAAGCACACAAGTGATTGTCTATTGTTAAAGGAAAACAATAAGAACGATTACTAACAAAAAATCTATCAAAGAAGTGATAGCAATTAAAAACCAGAACTGGAAGAAGCAACGAAATCGAAACAAAGGTACTGTTCGAAGTAACCATGAACAAAGATAAGCGACGAAGCGACTCAGAGCAAGAAAGCAGCCATCACAAAGCCAGAGTTCTACATCACAGGCAGAGAAGATGGAGCTCCAAAACGCTAGCTCAACGGGCTCACCACAGTACGTCTACATGGCCGGTGATTCCTCAGCGTGTCAGCGTGTAGTTATTAGAATCTCATACCGCTAGCTTGACAACACAATTCTGTACAGCACAGTTAATCTCTCATTGCAGTAGGTCTGACCTGACTGTAAGAATACTGAAACCAAAGGACTTCAGAACTAAGTTTACTTTTAAAATTTACATTTACTTTTAAAAAATGTGGAATCTGTTAAACTCATTGTACAGATCAAA
>VOMN01006671.1:0-41326 GCA_014899125.1 Orchestia grillus | reverse complement strand
TAGCTTGGAATAAAACCATCGATCGTAGTGCGAAACTTTCAAAATTAGATAGCAAAGCTCATACGACAAAATTGGTAAAATTACGAATAACACGGCCACAGAATTTGCAGGAATTAGGACTAAACAAAAATGTTTTTTCTGCGTTGAAACTGCGTTGACCTTTCCCGAGTTGAGCCCACAGTACAGATTAAGAAACAAGAGAAAGTAACGACGAAATACAGCGCTTTTATTTTGAACTTAATGAATTCATACGTAGATGCAACGAATAAATTTTTAGTCACGTTAAGTTCAAAATAACAATTCTATGGAAGTATTTTAGTCCAGAGCACATAAAACAAAGTAAATTTGTTGAAATACAAATTAGACGCAATAAAATTTCTGGGCCACCCTAGAATTGTCGGATCCCACTGGTTATTGCAACAAAGAGTGCGTTAAAACAAATTATTTCAAAATAAAAAGGCAAGCGGAGCGCATGACGACCACCTAGTTCTTCAAATTCACAAGATTTATTCGTACCTCGAATAAATACGTCAAACTCAAATCTATCTAGAATTCAGTAGTCAAATTTCACGTTTAAAAAACACTGTTCTCAAAAAATTGTCGAAGCCTAACTCGTATGATCTTAATTACTCCCTTGCCCCGATTATAATTGCAAAATTGGCTACAGACGAGCATATCTACATTGATTTTGTAGATGCTAACTACAGATTCTCAAAAGGCTCAAATTCGTCTCAATTTAAACTTACTTCTTTACCACAGGCATACCATGCTATTTTTCTCCCCAGATCTGGAGAGTTGTCATCAACATTATATAATAAAACTCCATGCGTCCTCTTTAATACATTTATGAATGAATTTATATATTTTTTGTGCGTAATTTTTAACAATTTATTGCAATGGGAATTTTATAGAACACATTAAGTTTGTGGAGAATTTTATGCATTTCGTTATATTTTAAAATAAATAGCCCAGTGTTGCTTCCCGACCTAAGGACCAATCAACCAAGCCATCCCGACGATCGATGGCTTGGTTGATTGGTCCTTTAGTCCGTCCGCCCGTCATTGATTCATGCTATTCAGGATTTAGATATAAGAAAATTCCCGGGTCTGTATTCCTAAACTAACAGCGAGACTGGCACATAAAGAAGTCCGTATCAGTGATTTTGAAAATACCATTTCATTACAAAGTTACCGAAATGCGCTTAAGAATTAACATCATTGGCTCTGCCATATTTGGCAAGTCGATTGTTCTGAAGTATAAGAGAAAGCGTGCATAAGGAAAAGCTGGCAATAACTTTGCCTTTTACAAATATTCACCTCACGCCACAGTGTAGGAACTATTCTGCGCGGGTCAGTCGTCTTGCCTCCAGCAATACGAGACAGTTAACTCCGCACTAACCACTGCTTCAGAGTGCGTGCCAGATTACTGTTGGTATTGAGCGTATAGCCGAATTTATAGTGCTGAGCCATTCAGTTACTTGTTTATTTTATTCATATTTATTGACTTCGGAAACAAACTTGGAGAGAAGGTCAGGTCTTAATTAGTTAGACTATGCAGGCCACCATTAAAGATGTTCGTGCTCATGCAAGGCACTATCGATAACATAAGTGGTTCTAGCTTCTCCATTCTTATCACAGTCACGACGGGCGACTGTCGTGATCGTTAACTTTTTCACCATCTTGCATTCATCAGTTGCCCTTTCATAATTTAACACAATTTACGTAACAAAATTAAATTTTATAATTTGGTAATTTTTCTTGACAATTGAATGCAGTAACATTACCTGTAAGTAATTATGCCTGAAGTTATAATAAAATTAGCAGTCGCCCGATCTTCGTAGAGGTGATAATGACACTTGTGATTAGAACTAAAACACTATTGGCTCAAACATTCCATATTAATTTTCAATGCTTAATAAAACATGCACAATAGAAATGAAACGATACATCTTATCAGTATACACGCACAAATTACACGAAGTACATCCCGTGATATCTAGATCCGGATAGAGAAAAACAATATTTATCCCCTGTAAACACAGACAAGACCTAAAACTCAAAGGAGGACACAGTTCTTTTCTCAGATCTCGGAAGGCTTTCATCGCTGTGTTTGTACAACACCGCTCTTTTAGGCGAGCTGCGCTGACCCAAAGGAAGTCATGCCTTATGCAACACTTCGGCGTTAGCACATCTAAGGGGAGGATTTTGAAACTCGCGGAAGGCCGTTATTTTCCTTTCATTTAAATGCTCAGGAACATATTTGAGCAACGTAACTTCATCACGATAAACAAAGGGAAAAAAGCTGCCCTTGTAGAATCTGTGATTATAAATGTTTTAGTCTATTTACGAGTAGATCGTTACCTAATTTCTCTGAACAGATCAACGTCAATCAATACAAAATGGAATTGCATGCCTGTGAGTGGAACAAATATGAATTTGATCAAAATATGACGAAACTCACTACGGTTTTCAAGTGAACTCTCACTGTCGTACCCTTTCGACGACGGTCCTCAACCACCTATTAAGCTTAGAGACGGCTTAACATGGCATCCATAGGTAAATCAAATGAATTACACCTGCCAGTTAAACTCGAGTGCAAAAATGTTCACGGATTCAGATGGTTGATGAGCTTCAGCAACACCTCTCAAAAGTCAGACCGAACCTCGTACAAAGCCATCAAAAAAGTTCGACGTAATCGACGACTGAGTAATCAGACAACAGCGCTGAGAACTGCCAGGTTCCCAAAAGCGGTTGAGTGCTCACGGTAGGTTGCGCACAAGAGAAACTCGCCGCTGTTGAAGTACGAGCGCGCACCAAGTTCTCGCTAACATCCGGGCAGCAGCGTTACCAAAGCGCCACATCGGTTGCCAATGATCAAACGACCCAAAACTACTCAAATTAAAACTGCAAATACACGCCAGTGCGAATCTTGAAATTCAGTTCCGATTGCCGTCGTTTGAAATTCTTGGAAACGAATGACTAATTTTTGGTGATCGATGGACAATTACGTATTCCAAAGTGTGCTTTGTATAAGGCGAGGTTTTTACCTCCATAGAGGCATGCAACAAAGTCAAATATAATTGTAATGCGTACCATGTAAAATGTTGAATCAATTCAGGTATCCATGTTAACGAATATTAATCTTCGTAGATATCTGGAACATACAGTACCGCTATATGTGGCTGGAGTATAGGCCAATTATAAAAAGTACTTAATCTGTAAAATTTTTCTTTTAAAATCAGATCATTAGTTAGGTAAAAGCCCCCTAGCCACATGGAATGCTATCTCAAGAGAGCAAAAAAAATACCATGTTTAGTATGGACTTCAGAAAACGTGAAATCTATGCACAGGTGTGTTCCCATTCAGGATTTCCTGCGTATAGAAACAGCAAATTAAGAAAGGGGAAAATAAAATAAAGGGAAATCAACGACAAAAGCATGAAAATGGAAAGCAGCAAAGTGGGCACGAACGATAGGAATACTGAAGGCTTAACTAGATGTGAGGTGTCCGAACAGTGTGTCCCTGTTGATGCTAGTCGCCATAGCATAAGATAGACCAACCTAAATAACCTAACCCTATTGCCTATGGTCTGTCCTACGCCCCCAGAGGGGCTTTATTTCAAGAATTCCACGCGAAATAAAACTTGCTACAAAATATGTTAATATTTTTCATCTTAAATATTAGTTTCAAATTTTTATACGTAAGCTACGAATTACTTAAAACCTCTGGCATATACATATATATGCGTATTTATCATCACTGATTTTTTGCAAGTTATGAGGGAATTTTAACTCTTCGCTTTCTAACACCTTTAACCGCTGAGTTTGAACTTGAATGCGATCCAGGGGACTAACGTACAAGGAGTAAACATGGAGTGTTATTTGTAACAAGTGGCTGCTCGAGAAATTACCAGGCAGGGGACCAGAATTAACGCCTCCTATCAAAAGCGTGCAAAGCAGCGCTCCGCATTGTAGCTCCTTTGAAATGCTACCTCGTGTTTACTACTGATGCACTGCCACCGATATTTCTTACCCATATTAAAACATCCGCATTACAAACACGAGTACACAAGGAATGCAAAATTAACAAATGCCAGCCTCCCAAAATTTAAAAGAACCATTTCAACTTAAATAAACTTAGATATATTATTAAATTCGAGAGAACCATGTTAGTAAATTGCCCAACACTATAAATTCTCAAAGACAAGAGCAATGCCAACACTACCAAAGAAACGACATAAACTACGATAATATTTTGCAAGTGAACATCTTTTACAAGAGCCAATACTCGGAGACCTTCAAAGATTCAAATATTCCAAAGACTAGAAAATGCAAAGCGTAGCTCAAGCAGCTGTGGTTTTTAGCTCACTTCAGTGACCTCAGCAGCGCAACGTAGTGTAGCAGCCCCAGTGCAGTTTTATCTTTTCAAAAGGTCATTCTTTATGCTGCAGCGCATTGAACGTTGACAGCGTCATGCGCTCTGAGCACCTACCTACTGTACATGCTGCTTACCATTGTCGACAAGTTCCTCATGTGAACAATCATACAAGGATAAACTTCATTGATGCTTAGCTGCTCAAGCACCTTCGTGAATTTGCTAGTTCTGTAGTGAACGTGCACTTGCCTTGAGGTGAATACAAAATGCTTGAAATGTAAAAGTGCAGAAAAGATGCACAGAAGTTTTCCAGATTGCGGCTCGTCCGAATCCATCGATGTTGAGAAACATGATTGCTCCTGGACAACATATTCCAGGCGCTCTCTGAAGAAATGAGCGCCCTCGAATGCCGCTCCGCATGGCTGAATATACGGACGCACTGGTAGGCTGCGCCACCAGAATGCTGTGGAGGCTCGGTTGCCTGCCAGAACTTGCCTTAACCCTCCTTATTTGGCTGCAGTCCCACCTCGCTCAAGTATGTTCCATTTTTTTATCGACTGCGCCTCGCGACGGAGAGCGACTTTCGCTGCGACCAACACAGTGACCTCACGTCAACAGAGCTGGTCTCCGCGCCGTCGCTAAAACAACAATGGCTTCTTTAGCCGCTAGTGTTTTCTCCGTAAACGAGCAAACAAATGAGAGAATCTTAATGCCACGAGTTCACTTAGTTTTGAACTTTCCTCTGGGAACACACGGCCTTGAAATACTTTGCTGAACTTGAAATGCAGTCCATATTATTTACTAGATCATATAAAATTTAACTGCAAATAAAATGTATATTTAAAGAACCGAGACAAAACTTCCTAGAACCAAAGTATGAAGTTTAGTTTCAACAAACCGATTTGTCGATTGTCGAAGAGACAACATTCCTGTGGGTTAGCGCTAGCATTAGGACTGAAAGATTATGCGTAAATGAAGTCATTTAACAAAGCTTCATAATTTTACCATAACTATGGCACGCAGAAACAACACAAAATCCGTCGTGAAGGTTTTAGGGAAATATGGAATCATGTAGACTAAAAGTGAGCAGGAAGCATTTGCAGGAGAGGGGGAGGTTGAAGTGAAACTGTGAATCAAATACGGTGTCTCTTCACCTACATCGAGAATGAAAGAATGCGCATAGTATACACCATGAGATTTCTATCAAACTTAGCCAACGGTTTACACCTAAACTAGTGTGAAATATGTAGCTTACTTCTACTGATATAAATGACTCCCGACGGACTTCAAAATTCCTGCATATATCAAAAACTGGAAACTAGAAAGAACTCGCAATTATACCGCGATGTTTATAAATTTTGCACCGTAAACTTGATGAACGTCGGTATCATGTCAGTCTCTGTGAATCCAGACGCATACATAACGGCACAGACCGAGCGGCTTTTTGCAACCGCATCTCGACACTGGCTTTCGTAGGAACCACAACGATTACTCGTGCCAAGAAAAGACAAGTTCTACCCATTTAAGAAGCCCACATTTTCAGGTCCCAGTTTTGCAACAAAACGTGTACGCCAGAAGCGATCGCAAGAATGCGTAAAATTGTAAGAAAGCACTAGCATTTAATTTTGCCAACGCAGGGCATTTAGATTCGAACTGGCGTAAGACCGGCCGTGTTGCCGGTGGTGACACAACCCCAACCGATCGTGCGTGACTGGGTGACACAACCGCGCCGTGTAAGTGCCTGGTTCCAGCGTCCAGCTGGGGCAGCGAAATTACACCCACAGTTCTTATCCGAGATCCAGATGCAGTTCGACACTTTTAATTCATGTTTTAATGTTACCAATGGATCAGTTGTGTGTGGTTCAAAGGTGAATTTTCACAGTGGCGTGTAATATTACAGATGTGAATGTGAATATATTTCCCAGCGACACGCTTGACCGAGCCTGATACGGCGAGCACGAGATGAGCTCAGCAGGAAATTGACCAGTGACAAAGTCAGAAGCAGATAACAGCTGAACTTAATTGAAAACCTTCCACACTTGGAACAGACTTAAAACTATTGTCAAATATAATCGTAGGGTAAGCACGCAGTACTTACATTCTTTGAAGAATGGGTCACAAATAATGCAATAGTGAAGAATATACGCCAATCTCGTTACAGTAAAACACTCATTAAAAATGCAACATCGACAAATTCATTCTTAGCCAGTTTATTTAAAATAAGTTATCAAGTAGAATTTCTGGAGAAAATGTATAGTCAACATACAGAAGAGCAAAAGGGGAAACTTCAGCGATTATTTTCACTCGACGCACTCGTACATAGAGGGCATGATCCACGAGAACCTCAACCCCCGTACAAGTGATATCTCATTTCTGAGAAATTTCTCTTTGCGCTCTCTTCCTTATAGAGAACATACTCGTGAGTAACCTATACCACTTGCAAACCTTTATAAATGGATTCTATCCAAATTTAGAAGCGCATATGAGATGTATAGAAAAAAACCATATTAGCCTGAAGTTGAGCAGTACAACATTCCACTGTTCATGAAGTTACGTTTTTATTTGCAGCGAACGTGAGAATGTGGACAATTTATCTGGATTTTTAGTAAATAACAAACGAAGATTAGGCTTCAAAAAATTTACATTGAAAATTCCATGAATATTTTAATAGTTTAGCTGTGGGAACGGTTCAAGCTCATACTAACAAATGCTCCCGGTTATTAGTTCCGTTGTAATGTTCGTATACTTTTTTATGTTAAATTGTAACTTGTTTCATACCTCACTATTTCACTGTTTCTACCGAGTAGGTAATATTTCACGCAAATGACGTCCTTTTCCTACACTAATGCAACCTATTCATTATTTCGTGGTCAATGTAACGGTACCTTATAGTGTCACAAAAATCAACCATCAGCAAACTACTGCAGTAGAAAGTGCATGAACACAATGAGAGATAAGTTCATTCTGTGATTTATTTTCATCATTGATTATTCGTCTGCTGATATTTTCCAATTAATTTTGAAATCTCTCTAGAAATTAGGCAGAGAATGCTCAGAAATATTCACCCCAAGATTCCATCCCTTACCGCGCACGAACACTAAATGAGTACGTTAGTACCACGCAGGATCGTGTTGCATTGAGGATCGGATTGCGCTTCTCGTCCCTCTGATCGAAACGGTGAACTTCTGAATTTATTAAATGTACGAGTTCGAACTAAATGCGAGACTGGCTTACTGAATTCAGGTCAACAGAAGAAGTTAGTAACACATGACCTGAGAGCCCGCGGCAGAAACATTTTAAAGGCGAGAAAAAAGTTCACCGAGAACGCCGTTCACCCGACGTTCTGACCGCTCCGTTTACAATCTCTTCATTATGGGGAGACAGCGGCGGATCAACAAATTCCAGGATATCTCATAAGGCGGCCACTGCCAGTAGAAGGGCAGAGGTGCTCGCACACACCGTCGAAGAGATGTCGCAGTCGAGTGCAGTACCAATAAATTACGGATATTTCTTCAAGTCTTCTTTGAGTAACTCACACTTACGAAATTATTCGAAGTAAAAAAACAATCAACGACTGTACATTAGAATGAAAATTGTATAGAAACCTGGTCAACCACCTTTAACACCAATGTTGGCTGCGTGTGAGTGCACAATTACGCTGGAACGAAGGACCGCGATGAGGCAACGTAACTATGGTGTTTTATGACAAAAATGAACTTAAGGAATTGACACTTAATGAGACTTGCAAAACCTTGAGAGGAGATTCTGTGACTTTTTCTCCTCTAAACCGCTTTCAGATTTCAAGCTTAAAAAAAAAAAAAAAATTACTCAAGTACACGGAGTGGTGCAATGAAGACATACAATCTTGAAGTTCAGGCGTGTCGTACAACACTAAAATTTATAAAATTGTTCCACAAATTTCAACTAGCAAAAATGTCATTTAATTGTGAAATTCGCAAGTTGTACTTACGTTTTAGCCCCAACTCGTGCGCTAAGGCCTGTTCATTCTTATATGAAAAACACGATGAATTCTGTAGCCACACGGTTCTTTATGCCAAGAGATTGTACGCATTATGCCGACTGTGACGGCAACTTCGATGCCGCTCGAGTCTGTCAGAGCTGCTTCACTAGATTGCCGAGTTTATAAACGTGTTCAGGCGTGGTGCTAGAAACAATAGATGCAGAAACAAGAAAACTACAAAATCCTTTTCCAAACGGTCTGCGGCGTAATGCGCAGGACGCTAGCGATCTATTCAAGTCCTTGGTTAGATCCCGGGACGTGTTCACGGGCAGGTTTTCATGTGGTCACGATGAGCTTCTCTTGAGGAAAAGATGATTAAACTCTACATTCCTCATTGATTTGAGGTGACCAACACTAGTTACGAATATAACACATTTAAAGCCCAACATACGGTACTTTAGGATAACTTAATTGGAATTCAGTTTCTTTCACATCTCTTTCTTCAAAATGACCGCTATTTTTCAGATTTAGGAGAAATGTCACATTTATTACTTATCAATGTTTTCAGACAGTTGAGAACAAATCTCTGCGCTGAGAAACTGACGGCAATAAGTTTCAACAGAGACCTAAAATTTTTAGTGACATCACCATCTCTGCACTCAGTCAGTCGCAAAAAAAGCTCGCAATAACTGCGGAGTCACTAATTTCTATGGGACCGCATGCTCATTCTTTATTTCCAGCTCATAGGTAGAATCTTGAGACCCACAAAAGGACGCTATCGAGGTCGAATCTTAGCTACAAATAATTTTCTTCTTATAAGATCATACTATACATTGAATGCGCTCAAACAACGGCCAAACGATACTTTTTTTCTCGATAGATATTCGTTTTGGATCAGGATGCGCTTCTTTTTCTTTGAATGAATTCTTACAACTTCAGTTCCATTCTGTAAACAGTTCAATAGAAATTAGAACTTTACCTACGGTAGACCTACAGAAACTATGTTGCAAATTTCGCTAAGATTTCCCATGTTTGCTCATTAGTGTACTCCGCGATGAGTTATACACAATTAAATTCGTGCAGACACTTGACATCGAGGTCCTGAGTCGCAGGTATCAGAACGTACACGCAGGTAATGCCGGCAATGAAACGAGAGATCTTCCCACCACGTTGCGCCGCGGTGTTACTTCAAAGAGATGCAGCTCGGCGCTCGACTTTCCACTCAAGAAGAATCCCTAGCAGGCTAGGAATCTTCTCATCAGCTAATGCTCGAACGCATTTCATTGATAACGTTCTAATTGTAGACACTTTCGCAATATTTTGGATGCTTTCACATTTTTTTGCATGTTCAGGTCACTGAAATACATCAATTGCCGAACCGATCGATCGCCACAAAGCAAAACGACGCTCGTGGATGACAAAATAAGTACCAATTTCGTACTTAAATTAATCTATCAATGATTTACATCACTTTTTCGCCCATCATCAGAAGCTTATTGTTCAATTTGTGACTCATATCAATAACTGTATAAATAATAATCGAGTACAATAATTACTTTAACGTCCCTCCCGACAGAATTCATCATTACAAGCCTGGAACCGGGACTTATCTCATCACTTGCTTAGATGTACGTATAATATTACATATCCATATCATACTACATGAACTTCAACGTGAAATCTTCACTGGTACAAACGTCCGTATAGGGTACTGACCATTTTCAGATGCAGTTAGCCTATGAATAAAGAATTCTCCACAATTTCTCCCCACTTAACATTTACCTTTATACGAGCATGAAATTCTTGCTCCGGCCGAGGGCTTTTTCATGCGATGATGCCCTTTGTGGAGTGGGAGGGAGCTCTGGTGCCCGCTCGGCAGCGCTCGGTATCGCACATGAATATCTCAGCGCTGTACGGCAACTTTGCTCCAATGCAACAAGCAAAAAATGATGCTGCTTTCTAACCTTACACTTCATCGAATTTCTTAAAATGTTATGTACCCGCGAAACTGATAGATCGCCAGCGATGAAGTCTAGAAATACTGCAAGCGATCTTTGTTGATGTTATCCCTCCGCCCCAGGGAGGCAAGAATCTCGGGCAAGGTTGCAAGATAATCGTTCTCATGGGCCGCAAATATCGAACATGATAGTGGGCGTTGCCCTTAGCCACGTCGAAGTCTCATTGGGAGAGATGACGGTGTCAAGATGGGTGTAATGGACAAATTACTCGACTGCAGAAGGGCCCACCAGCGAAGCTTGCTGTAAAGGTATTCGCTTGAGACCATTCAAAAAAGTCGCAAAATGAGTGTATAACATTTGATAGAATACGAGCTGTAGAGTTCAAGGACTATGACAACGTACGGGCAAACTCCAAGCTCAATACGGTGCTAAGAAATTTTGCTTTGTAGGTAACTCGGAGGCTGTTCTACGTACAAGATAAGAATCGGGTCATTAAGTATGAAAACTAATATCTGTTTAATAAGAAGAACAATAATGATGTATTGTGACGTCGACTTGACGAAATTACTATGCGTACTTTCTCAACAATCGTACACTGTATTTGAGAACTTCTTAGGTTGAAGGAAGTTGGAAGGAAGGTTGAGGACACTGGTCACATCTCAATTATTGACTTGAAGTTTCATAATTTCCAAGTATTTCAACAGTAAACTACATTTCAATTGCACGTTACATCAGACTTCGTGGAAGATATGAAATATGAACATTCCTTCAACGGTGATGAATAACTTTCTCAGCATGAAAATGAGCAATGATATTCATCGAAATAATAACTCGGCTATTCTTCGGTGTGAAACTATGACCTAAACTGCGAACCAGTTAACAACACCAAGAAAGACGTACAAGACTCTTTAATCACAAGCTGCAGAAAGTCGTCTGAGACAGGAGCTGAGGTCTGCTACATATTTCAGGTAACGCGTCAAACGAGATTCGACTCCTTGGTCTCGTTCTTCAACTTTCTACGTCAGAGGTGCACGCTCTGGCGATGCAACATCGGACCTGCAAGCGGATATGGACTAACTTAGCCCGTTTTGATAAGAACATCACCAGTGCCATGTCCAAGTCCCCTTTAAAATAGGAAATAAATTTTGTCAAAATTTGCTCAGGCCGTCACAGCTAGAAGCTAGAAAAAAAACCTAAACATCCTGTAGGGACTGAAACATGAAATGAAAGAAAAATTCAGATGAAGAGATACTCGCAGATTCTACCAGAAAGGAGGCATGCAGATTTTGATGCTACACGTAGGTGTTTCTTAACATTAGATTAAAGTATTATAGCAGTGAAAAGAATCTGCAAGATAAAAAGTATCGATGAAGAAAATTGGCAGTGATGCATCGAAAACATACGTTCGCACGTCAGCCTCCTTCGAACGAGAAAGCGTTGAGGAGGCAAGATTAGGCTTAGGCTAAAAACTAAATCCATTACAATGTCTTGCAAAAATAAGTATTGGTAAGTTTAATTTAATTGTCACTGGTAGAAGTAATTTCCCAAAGCGTATTCGCAAGGACAGTCGGAAGGAACCCCAGAAGGATCTCATTATTTTCCTTAAGTGAAACTCAACAAGTCATGCATCTGCAATGAGTGCCATGTCAACATGGTACGCCAAAAAGTATTCTGTGAATTGGGAGGGCGAAAAGCAGAGAAGAGAAAAGGGTTAAATACTGTTCTGTACAACCTCAAAACCCGCCACAGAGCGCTGCTCGCTTCTGACCCCACCGTAATGCAACCGTGCATACAACTAAACATGCCTTATTCCCTAAAAGAATATGGACGAGGACACACTGACTGCATATTTTTACATTGAAGCTCCAAATCCTGCTCGTCAGAGCAACCCTCAAGTTCCCAGATTATCCCAGCCAATCACCGCTGACAACCGGTTGGTGGACAAAAATGGTCGAGGGTAATACTAATGATCCACGCCATAGCAGTGAAAACTTCAACAATGAGGTCATGGAGATGTTCATGCTAAAGAGTCTCCCATCTCATGCACTACGTTTCAGTTAACACGCCGTGCTTCCACTTCTCTAACTCGCGTGCTAAGTTAATGCGTTAATCACTTGTCATGAAAGGAACTCTGTGGCAAAATTCATTACCAAAGCGAATTTCACTGTAACACGTGTCGCTCTTCTTGTACTAGGAAGAATAGGTGGTGTGCGACAACTGTAGCATTAAAGGAGAAGAGAAGAAATAAGGTAACTTTAATGCAGCCATGTTGTGATCCCGCCACTAACGGTGTTTTCAACTGCTAGCGAATCTGAACGCGCACCAAGTATTTGTTTAACTCATTATTTCCCAGAAATTTTACAATCTCCCCAAAATTATTTTGAATCAAACTGTACACATTCATATCTTTCTAGTTTTTTTTTACATTAAGGTTTTTACTAAATTCATTAAGAGTTACAATCACTGAATAAAATGGATAAATATGATTCTTAAAAATAAGCAAGTGTCAAATTGAAAACTAATATGAAAATAAATATTTTAATGAACCTATCTATTTACAAGTAAAAATGTTTTATAAAATTATAAAATAATGTGCAAAAAGTCCAATGTAGCACATGAAGCCTCAAATAGATCAGCGTATAGAACAAATAGAGAGAAACTTTCGAACTTCATTCTTTTCGTACGAGATCTTATATTTCATAATACAGGAATCCGCTCTATGGCTATTTATGTAATAGATCTTCAAATTTGTGATTGAAATTCTTTCTCTGCCGAATTTTCCACAAACAAATCTATCAGAAATTATCAAAATTAATAAAGATGGAATTATGGGATAAAATAAGATAATGTATGTATACCAAACTTCTGACGGACACATGAGACATATATGAAGGATGAGCGCCCAGTTTGATGTGCATAGTAAAGGAGTTATTACGGAACTATGGGTTACTGCAAGTTTGTGTACAGAGTTCAAATTATCACGACTGAACAAACATCAAATACATTAGCGACAAATTGAATAAATTTTTTTGTTTCGAAAATGAAGCAGAAGTCTGGGAGAAATATCGTAACTTTAAAATGATAAGGATTCGGATGCTACTTTAAAGTTGTTAGCATAGTTATTTTTAACAATTGCGCACTCATATTTAGGAGACTTTCCTCCGGTGTAAAGTTCAAACTTAGAGCAGAGCAAACATTCGTCTCATTCACCAGCCTCATAAGCTATTCGTCTTCAAGACTCAAAAGACTAAGAGAAAAACGCTCCACAGGTCCATAATCTCCGCACAGCTGTTTGCAAGCTCATGTTGATGCGTGGTTACGTTTTTTTAGATACTATCTATACCCTCAAATTGATCAAACGCATGCACCTTACAAGAAGAAAGTTTAGGGTGCAAGAATAAAAAGCAGGCCGGGGGCCCACAAGCATGCGTAGTCCAGTTTCTCTTGAACTCGTCACGTAGTTGCACGATGGTATGGAACTAAAGTTAGCAGAGGCTAACCAAGTCGTCTGAGGCGAACAAAAATGCTACTCGAAACTCGGCCGTACGTGCCTCAGAACTGGAGGCGTGCTACCAAGCAGTTGACTTGGTACAATATGCCTCTGTGCAATAAATCCCTCGACCAACTCTGATCTGCCGAATTTTGATTATTTTTCTAAAATTCTACTGGCATAAGTAGTAATTACGAGTACCACAAATCTTCTTCTCAAAACTTCTTTGGTGGGCTCCGTGGCATGGTGGTAGCGTGGTGGTCTCGTAACCGGAAGGATCTGGGTTCGATACTCGGCTCAGGGGGGCATTTTTACGTGACTGCGGAGTATTTCCCTCTGAAAAGGAAGTTAAACCGAACATTTCTTACATCCCCCACCATACCAGTAGTTGTAAGGCATTTAAAACCCAACGGCAAAACGTGTTAGAATTAATAAAGGTTATTTTTGTTTTTTCCTCGAAAACATTTGCGCCGCTCTAAGTCTCCGTAACTATTTTCCTATACTTGAAAACGTGATCGCATGAACTCCAAGAACGCAAGATTATTTCATACAAACTGAAGTTTTTTCCTTGAATATTTTATAACTTTCAGAGCTAAATATGCCCTCCAAGTTTTACAAAATAAATTACGGTAAGAAGAAAGCAGAAGACCTCCTTAGCAACCATGGTATACACTAGATCTTACATAACTGTCAAAACAATACTTTGGATTTGTTCTCCAAGATATTGTTTGACAAACATTCGTACAAGTCCTTCACCTGAGCGTAGCAAAAACAATGACACCCTTGAGTGTAGTAGCATAATAATCAATTTGAACTGCAGACAATATTGAAAATATAAACATGTGCATGAAATATATGAATCAGAATATAAGTTGCCTAACATACTCGCAGTGGGTGAGGTAGTTCAGGAGCTAATTTGAAAAATACTTTTTCAGTTATTTCCAGTACACAACTCGACCAGCTAACAATTTTCCTTTTAAACAACAACACCTAACTATTCAAGAGTTACAGATTTGAAACAAAAGCAGATTCTCTCAATATTTCTTAGGCTGTCGCTGAAAATACTCAATTTACTTCACTTCAAGAACACAAAATACAGCAGAGTTCTAATCAAAGAATTTCTCTCAACAACATTAATGATATCGAATTTCCTCACCAACTTAATGGATACTCGCGCAACAAGCACTAACATTTAGCTCTACATCAGGAAAGAAAAGTAATTGGTTATAGAAAAACCGGTTTAAAGGATTAGCTTTCAATTCCACCATATGGACTCCTACCTTATGTCCCCGTTCACTGGGCTGTGTCAGCGAAAAACCAGTCGGCTCGCCCGAACCCGAGGCCTATTTTCATTGAGTCAACACGTTAGCATCCTTTCCAGGTTGTATTTTAATTCCACCGTCCTATAATGACGTCGGTTTCAGAAAATCAGGATAAGCGTTATGAACTAAGCCCATGAACAAACTTCTACCGGCAGCTAGTAGGAAAAGTTTCTCAGAATCCTATAACATGGAAATGGCTGGCTGAACAGTTGTTATCAAAATCGTTAATTATTCGAAAATTGGAACCGCAAAACTTCTCCAGCTTTTACTTATACAGTATTCTATAAAAAATGAAAACTTTTAAAGCTGGTACAATAATATTTCATGGATATACAAATAGTACCGTAACCAGAAGTCGCTATGTAGGGTGCGATTTGAACGTAATGTATTCTTAGTTTATCGTAAAGTTTTGAAAAAATGAGCCCATAAATCCCTAGAAATTACTCTTTACAGTTAATTGCAGGCATTTTTGTCTCCAATGAGCTACTAACCTCCCTTCTTTACCTTCCTTCCTTCGCTACAAAAATGTAAGCCCTTTTACATGCGCTCAGTTCCTAAAAATTACACCCTGGATCTCGTGGTACAACTGATAAAAACGTAAGCGACACGAAGCGAGGAAATACCAGTTGCACAACTCTAAGAAACCTACCCGAGTGGTCAGTTGCTTCGGCACTATTCATACATGTAACAAACTATATTTACAGCACTCGAGTAACAGAGTTCTAGCCTTTCATGCTTGCATTTCCCATTTCAACCTGCATTCATATACTTTGAAGTACCACTTGCACAGCGGCAAGAATTTTACGTCCACATGCTGTCATGACACATGCAGTGAGCGACAGCTAGTAAATGTCACAGACTTTGGCCGCGAAAACGGCTTGTCTCAAACGAAGTCATCAGAAGAAATGAGTTACAGAATGACGCATTTTCTTCAGGTGCACGGTTGATATTACTGGCACTAACTTGCACAATTACATACAAGGCAAAAAATTATCACTTGGCTAAGAAAAATGTGAGCAAATACGAAACTGATCCAAGCTAAAGCGGAATGGAATAACCTTTTTTCATACGTGCATTTTTTATTAAACAAAGCGAAGTTTGATTGGAATTCTCTACATGCTTCTGAAAGTAAATCTTGCAAGTAAATAAAGAAGGCATTTCCCTACTGCGATTTGGATAAATTGCAAGTTGTGAGCGTGAAACAAAAACAAATTTTTCCGATTCGTATTCAAAGAACATAAAAAACACACGCCAGTTCGTAATGGTACGTACACTGGACTGCATTTCTGCGCGACTTGAGCATATTTTGCATCATATTTTGTTAATATCGCACAGCTGCTGGGCCCCGAGACCACAAAGTACACCGAGGAGAGCAGGATCAGGTGCACATTCACCGCGGCACCTAAGTACCAGCACTGGTAAATGAGCTGTCGGCAGCTGCTGCGGACCATTAAGGCCTGACCGGCCCTCACCGCCGTCAGAGGTCAGGCCGCAGCTCCGGGCTCAAATATCTACCTTCATTTACGAAACTTTTTCCAAACAAGCGCCAAATGTTCGTGACCTTAATAGGACTATTGCTTAGATGTATCTTTGCGTCACATTTGACGCTGTTCTTATAAATTGTTAATGGCTTCGTATTTTAGTTATATAGCTCTTCAGAATTTTTTTACGCGACCACCGGTAAAATCTGAAAGGTAGTCAACCGTATAAAATATGCTCGCAGTTAACTGCTCATCGAACTTGCAGGACTGCAAGCAGTGTCGTAACTTGCTGCATCAACTAGAAACCGGTAATTGGCAGTCACGTTTGAAGACTTGTTTTTCCAACGTTTAGCAATCTCCACACATTCTTTACCACACATATTCTCATCTCTGTCTCATCCTGTTTAGCAGTCAAAAATCTTGCAGCGTTATCCAGGAAGAACTGGACAAAAACCCTTTTAAAAATCTCTACATCGAGCTATGGGTAAAATTAAATTCTTACAACTATCGGGAATTAAAAGGCCTTCAGTAAAAGAAGAAAATGACGGACGATCAGTTAAAGATAGTTAATTTGAATGACTGGCAATTTTTGCCACAGGCGAGATGAAATGGGATAAATTAACGAAGAAAAAATGACAAGAACCCATTTCCTTTCAAATAGAATAACGTAGGGCAACCTGAATGAGCCGAGTGGCCCATTCTTGAGTATTAAAATGATAATGGTCCATTGATAAGGTCATGCATATAACGTCCTGCAATAATTAAATTTACTAACCTCTGCATGGTCAACAGATGAAGCAGCGAATTTGACTCTCTAAGCCGATCATATCTATTAAAACGATCGTGTTACTCAAATAAACATTTAGTAGACTTCATTGTCGTATTGCTTAGAGAAGAGATAAACTTTTCAAGGAAGAACACCACATAAGCAGACACCGAACAGCTTGCATTTACACTTGACGTCCGATAACTTGCGCTTCATTGCTGGTTGCACTGAGCTGTTATCTGGATATACGAATCAATAAGTTGGCTACATTTTAGGTTAATTTATTGGCTAAAACCGCAACAAAGTTACGCAGAATTATTACTGCTAATAACTGTTCAAACAGGGGCTTGCTCCTGTTTGTCATATCCAACCTTTGCCACTTTGTTACGACAAATGATGTAAGGGTTCATCAATCATCATGAAAATTGCTATTTCTTAGTAGTAAAATGGCTGTTTGGTGAGCTGTTATTTCCTCCAAATCGAGAGGATTGGCTTGCTAATGAATATATTCGGAGTTTTCAAGTTTTCAAGTTTTAACATAACACAGAACAGATGAGTGGTCATAGGCCGGGTTTGCGGCGGAATGAGTATCTGAGGACACGGCTGAACAGCAACGTAAGATGACGCAAACAACTCGTTATTACGACCAGTTTGTGTCAAGAGCCATTACATCTCGCAATAAAATGTTGCTCGTTCGAGAACGTGATTACTTTCAAGAGGCTCCAGAGAGGTCACAGGTTTTCCAGTTAGTATAGAGTGCATTCACTCGTGTTTCTTCAAAGAGACGCCACGTAGACACAAAAGATCACGAGACAGGAGTAATTTTTGCGCAAACTCCTCCGACAAATTGGCCGGTGGCAGCCCTTTACCTCCACTTGATCGATACGGAAAATTTTCTCCGATGCACCGTGACTCGGCGCGATTGAACGGCTCCGGTGGTGGAGTTGAGAGCATTGTTGCATTTAGTCAGATCTTGGCAGTGCATTGTGTCCATCAAAAGAAAGTCGGGAAACGTATCAAGAGAAACTTCAACATGCACTGACTTTTACAAAAATTCATCAATTAAATTCTGTTGAAACTCTTAAAGTTCTTTTCTTTTGTGGTACAACATCATCCAGGAGCTAAAAGAACCATTAGAGCTACGAGTGAGATTTACACAAGGCTAAATGCGTTGTGCAATCCCGCTGATGCAGGAAATGAACAAAAAACTTGCAGATATTTAGATGAAATGAGACTGTAATTTTCTGGTTCAGTGAATGCCATGTCTTAGAACAATATGTCGTATTAAGTAATTCAATGCATTGAGGTATTGTACATTAAGCCACTTAGATAACATCAGATTCAAGTTTTAAGTAGCTGCCGTAAGCACTGCTGTTCAAATAAAAAACATTTGAATGGTACAGATCAAAAGATCCTTTAGCGTTTGAACAATTAGAAATATTTCAAAACATGAATCGAAACAAATGTTATAAAGAGTAACCAAGGTTTGTTTTAGATTTATTTAAAACCACAAAAGGCATACTTTTAGAATGATTAGAAAGATCTTGAGCATAGCAGGTAAAGTTAGGCACTAATGACTCCGACCTTACAAAACTATTCGAATACGGTGTGCGATCTGAAGGGTTGTGGCAAAGGTCACTTTAGCATTACAAAGGTGTGCAATTTAAGCAACGAAAACTAGTGCAAAGTTAACTGTAGCCTAACATTTAAATGTAATTATAGAACTTCTACTTTTCAAAGTGGAAAAATAAAATGTTGTGTAACTTATATGCACCTCACATATCAAGTCTGCTCAACTGATGGACAACGTGCAATTATCAATCACAAAGAAGTACAAATACCCATAAACTATTTTCTTTTGAGTCATGGCAAATAAGATTTGCACATCAGTGACTAACTCATTGTTGTGAACTGCAACGCATAAAAACAAAGTTTTCCTCCTTACTATTCTCGAAGTTAATGGGAACAAATGGAAGACGCCGATTATTCCTAAACATAATTCGAGTAGATGCACCCTGAAGTCTACTAAAGCTCAGCCATTCGTTGTTGCGGAAACCCCACAGGGCTAGACTGTGTCGATAGCAACAAAGGCAAAATCGTAACATACCCTGAAGATCCCTATTGCCGAGGCTGGGACCGAATTACTATATAAACTGCCTTCAAAAAGTCCAGGCATAATCCTTGCACATTAGCACACGAGAGGGCAAGGATCCAGGGAGAAGGGAAGACTTTTAGCTCGAGCCGTCACCAGCGTCACAGCCTCTCTCTTAATTTGAGCATCTGCCCTACGAAACATAAAATGTGAAGAACTCTTTCATCATGCAGTGACCTTCAGCCTAATGTAAGATTAGAGCTCTTGTTGCGTCATGCAGTGAGGTAACAGCAGTGATTATTCATTTTTGCAAGAGAATATAAATCAGAAAAGTAAGCAAAGCTGCTAAAACATTAGCTCAATATAACAGAAAAGCTGTGCTAATGGACTTGCAGAACACAACTGATTACAATTCAAGTATAAATCACAGGGTTTTCTTCAACCATCCTTAGTACAGCCTTCATAATTTTTAGAGCGATTTGGAGCCCACTAAGCAACTGCGTCGAGCTGAATGGAGATGAGCCACTCACAACCACTATCGTCTCATATAAATACTTTCTGCCAAGGGTTAAACAAAAATGCGATAAAAACGTATGGTCTGAGTCCAGTGATTTCAGGACATTGGGTGAGAAGTCAAATACTTGAGAAACGGAGTTTATGCTACCAGACCACATTGCCGAACTTGACGATGCAAATCAAATGAGTACACCCAGTACAAGTTATTCTCACAGTGAAGCACATACTCTTAAAGAGCGCATTGAAAAGTTGCTCTGCACGCATTGGCATTATACGAGTTCATGAAACAAGTCACTTGAGAGTAGTTCAGATTAGAAGATAAAAGTTGTACATAACTGGAGAACCACGGGTCTTACCGGGTTGGGCATACGTATACAATAAAAAGCAATGGATAACTAATAAATGAAACATTTCCCTAGATGGAATTCATCTACAGATATCTGGACAGTACAAATAAAAGTGAACGTCAAGATTTATCCAAACGACCGCCATTCTTCTCAATTACAGCTCTAAATCCGAGCGTGAATCCTCCGCTGTGGTATTTCTTGCAGAATTTCATTCTATGCGCGAAGTGAGGCCTCTAAATCTTCCAACGACAAGCGGGCTCTTTAGCAAGCGCTCGCTTCAAGTATAGCCCTCACAGACACGCCCAATGGATTGAGATCCGAACATTATGACCACATCTCTTCGGACCAGAACTTTAGGAAACGATCTCTGCACCAGGCAAGCGTGACATTCGCAGTTTGTACTGTTGCCTCACTTCACTAAAAGGGCCAAAGTTGATCTTCAGAAAAATGTCTTCCAAAAACCTTCATCCCAACAGTTGATCTGAAAATTGTGAGAGGCCCTGAGCAATATCTGAGTTTAATATTCCTCCGTGACAAATTTCAATTATGGTTTCACTTTTTGAGTTTAACTTCAAATTAATTTTATCAAAAAACGATATTCTGTACATACGGTGGCTAAAAATAAATTATTGAGTCTGTTGATAAAAAATTGGTCACACAATGCATTCACAGGATCTTCACTTAAAATCTGGTTTCAAAATTTAGGCCTCACTCTATGTAAGGATGAAGAACGCGGCTTAGTAAAAATAGAAGTATTTTGAGGGGCACGTTGTGCAGAGTCCAGGTTTGCGTTAAAATGGATTGTCTGCAAGAAACAGATATTGGAACGGTGCAAATTTTCACCGTGTACGTAAGCGAGTGGATAAGTCTTCCGAGTGTTTTTCTTTCCCTGAAGATGACAAAAATTCGTCAGCACCACCAATTTCGTCCATGCTACTTTCAAATGTTCTACCCACAATCTCATTTCTGATTTTGTGTTTAGTCGAAATGGAACTTCTTACACCCAATGAATTAGATGCTGTGGTGAAACTAAGCAAAACTATATTAGCCATTAAAATAGGCACCAATATTTTTGGAGCGCCTAAGGGAAATTCCGAACAGTGTTATTCGGCGAGAATATTTGCTGATAAAGTGTTGTCATTGAGTGTGAACCCCATTACGTCACGATTGGAATGGTATTATTAGTTATTAGTTAGGTAGTTAGAAGCTCCCTAGCCACGTGGAATGCGACCTCAAGAGAGCGAAAAGAAGAGACCATAATGTATGGACTTATGAAAACGTGGAATCTATGCACAGGTGTGTTCCCACACAAGATCCCCTGTGAATGGAAACAAGTTATGAAAGAAGAGGATGAAAATGAAGAGAAATATAAGAGAAGAAGGCATGAAAAAGGAAAGAAGCGAAGTGGAGACGGAAGATACAAGTCCCGAAAGTCTAGCTAGAGCTGAGGTAACCTAACATTATCCCTCTGAGGACGCCAATCCCTATAGCATACGATAGACAAATTTAAAACTAACCTAACCCTATTGCCTATCCTATGCCCCCTGAGAGGATTTTGATAGTGTTGAGGTTCCAAGCACGTCTATTAATTTTGCAATCTATATGGTATATTATATAGTTATAATTCATCTGGGATTGTAATTAGATTATTAATTTTAATATACTATAATTTCAACGTGTTCTCTTTGTAGTTTCACGGACGTGACCTCATTAGGAATTGTGAACGAAGTCGGCAATTAGATACTGTAAAGTACCGAATTAACTAATCTACAAAAGCGAAAAACATATCTCGTCCCAGAACTTCCCAATGGGTCACCTTGGTGAGACTCCTATGGGGAAATTCAGGGTCCAACGCGCGGCAGAAGATCGCCTAACTCAGACGGATGAAGGGAGATTGAAGGCGTGGATCTGCTAGTGGGCTACCGCTACCCAGCGGCTCGGCTGCCCAGGGGCGGAGTCGCACTTTCACTGAACTGGGAGACGTTGCCGCATGACGGACGACTTCCGCTCAGCTAACTCGGCCAAGCCGCCGGCCGCGTCTTCTACGTGAGGCGCTCGAATCACAAAACGCGCTCATCCAGCGTACGATGGCGTAACGTCAGGGAGGGCTAGAATTTTATGTGCCACTCAACTGAAAAATGAACATAGGAACAAAAAGGGCTTCAATGCTACTGCCGACAACTACCTACGCTTGGCGATTAATGGTAATCAGTGCATTATTCATTCCAATGCTGGCAGATTATATCATAACTATAAGTCGGCCTTGAACCACTTCGTAATATTTATGCATGAATTAAAAATTATGATGTCTCGAATATGGTTATCACTTTAAGTAGCAAAAGACGGAAAGTCGCTCTTCACATTGTTACGTATTCAAAATTTCTCTACACTCCTCGTCAATATAGACACAAAGTTAACTCCACGTGAGGCGTGGAAACAACGTACTCTAAAAAATGTAGTTACCGATATTTTTGCCTGCTCATGGTTGCGATATTCACTTTCTAACAAAATTGCTTGTCGTTGCTCTCCTTAATTTACATTGAAGTGTACTTAATTCCATATAATTTATTAAGGTTATGTAGGAGAGTTGAACGTTTCACCAGCCGCCCATTAACGACTGTGGTGGTCGTCCATCACAGCGCACTGCAAATCAGCAGCAACATAGCGTGGCAATATGTGGGCATTATTCAACATTTTTTGCATTAATTGGACTCAAGAGCGAAGCAAATAACCTAAATTTTTCAATAGCTAAACCTAGTAAAATATAGTGCATTACAAGGCTAGTTAAAGAGCGCATTAAAACAGACAAGCACAACAGCAACTTCAGCGTTCTAATTTAATTCTGCAAGTAAAATAAAAATATGTACTAGCGTATTTTTACAGAAAGCTTGAGCGCAGCGCAGATCATAGTGAATGGAAAGGCCTCTCGCTTCCCTCTCATCAGAATTCGTAGCACTAATAACGACACTCCTTTAACCTCGCTGTTGATGCTCATGGTCCCAATGGTTGCGTCGCGAAAGCTGTTTGACTGCAGTAATCAAAATCCACTGCGCAGGCGCATCATCCCAAAGCGTCGCTCTGAATTAACATGAACACGAAGCTCTGCAAAAGCAGCGAATACGGTCCACACAGAAGGCCGTTGGTGTCACAAAGCTTTCCAGCTATACAAGGCGATTTTAGTGATGGAATATTTTAGAGAACTATAATTAAAATCATCCAACAACCATTTGCCCACGCTTCAAAAGAAGTTTCAGTAATTTACCCACGATTTCTCGTCTGAATTCTTTCGACTCCGTAAAGCACTATTTCCAGTAATATTCAGAAACGATAGGTGAGTGACAGCGAATTGTATCACATTGGTTAGGGGCAGATTCTAAGGAAACCCCACCTCTTCAGATCCCAAGCATTGTTTTAATAATTTCCAGTAGATAGGCACGGAGAACCTTCCCTCGACTGTCAGTTAATCATCGCTACTTTGTCTTAGAACCATCTGCCATAGTTGGCTTTTATCTAGGAGTCTTTTTGCACTTTCGTGTTAAATGTTTTCAATTTCACGAGCTTGACACGTAAAATTGAGCATTTATAATTCATAACCCACCTCCACCAAAATTGACCTGAAATATGCATGTATGTAATGAAATTTTGCAATTAATGCCACTGAATAAACACACGATATTTTACTCTATGTAATTCTATCTCTCAATACACTTTGTTGTCTTTGTTGACCGCCGAAAGTGCGTTTCACGAAAATCACTGACCCGATAATACCGCCGAACAGCACGAAAACAAACCTAGAATGCTGAATTTAAATGAAAAATGAAAGTTTCATTGCCCTCCACAAAATATTAACAATTTTCTATGTTGTGTCAGAGTCAGTTGTATAGCGGCAACATTATAAATAAAATTCTTCATAAAGAATAAAGAACAAACGCGACCAACAATTGCGTAGCTTCAATGCAATCGGTTACACCGAGTGCGCTTGCTAATCTTTCGTTACTCATTAGCGACCTCAATGAACGCAACTCCAAGGATAAAAAATACTCATTGAAAGCTGCCGCAAAGAATAAAAGAAATGAGAGTTTCTAAAGGGCCTCAATTACGAAAGAGGCCGCTAATTAGGTCAATAAACAATATAAGTAAAGAAGTAATAACAAAGATCCTTAATGAAGAAATAAAACGCTATGAAATTGCTTCAATCATTCTAGCTCTAAGCTTCCCTGGAACTTTTGAGCACTCAACTTCCACGGCATAACATTTGACTTCCACTTCAATACCTTTGGCATGAACAGCACTAACACTATTGATGAAGCATAGTTTTCACTGCTGGTCATAGCACTCCAACCTCAATCTTTGGAGAGAAGTTTCACTGCGCAGGCGGAGGCAACGGCACACTTTTCTTGACTCTCAAGTCGCTTGGAAAAGACAGCAAAACACCACAGTGCGCGTGTGATAAATGTTTGTGGTCATGCCGTGCGTTCGCACTTTTGTGGCGCGAATGGAAAATCCAAAAACCTACCGTAATATAGAGATTCAGCTACGTGAAATTTAGCCTCATTTAAAAATGAAAATATTTTTACTTCATTTACTGATCTTGGCAGAGATACTTTAATTTTATTTCAAAGCTTTTGTTCAAGTGTAACAACATGCACGTACCGATGGATGCACAACGACGTCACCACACAACAAAAGACCAGGCCAAGACATAGCTAGGATTAAAAAGTCTCAACATCGTCACGGCTGAGAAACCTTAGAAAATGGACTTACACACTCCCGAAACCTTTCGTCTAGTTGGGTGAAATGGGTACACTTCCTAACAATTACATTCCTAGCAGAATTTCTAATGTTCGAAAGACATTTCCTACAGTGCACGGCTTTTCCGAAACTGACAAAAAATATTCAGAAGACAAAAACAGGCGATATTTGCTAAACTAGGATCTTCATTTGCTTTTCTTTCAGAGGTTGAATGACTTTCAACAAAATATTTTCTCACATTGAGCGCTACGCTCAACTCCGACCATAAATTTCGTCAGAGAAAATATGATTGTTCATCAGATAGGAGATCGAGCGCTCTCGAGAAGTCAGACCTGGTGTGCAGACCGGGCATCACAGCTACAACGACTGATAACGTCCTTCTGTGGCAAGCGCTCACGCCTGCTGACATAAACTACAGCGTTTAGATTCACGCAATTTTTTCTCTAATACTAATTCAGAACTTTCTTTAGTGTTTTAATTCACCATACAAATTTTATACAAACCATATGAACTTCATTTTTACTGGCTGACGGGTTCAGTGAAACCATCAATGAATAAATAATGGAATCGGTTTATAGCACAGGAAATGCTACAACCCATGCTCATCTCAGTGAACCGGATTCGAAAAAGTTTACAACTTCACACTTCCTGCTTCGTGGTCGGACGCATGACAGGCTGTCAGAAAGAGAGAGCCGCATTCCCGTAAGTCTCCGGTACCGCGGGTCAGTGCTCGTAACGCGCCACTACGAGCGACAGACTTTGGCATTCGGGATTTTGCAAGATTGCACGGCACAACAATTCATTCCTGGACAGGAACACCGGGTTCCTATCGTAGCAGCTTGGAATGGCAATCAACCAGCAACGAAATTATCGTGTAAGCTTAACCTGCTATTGCGAGAGAACTCGTGTTAATTCTTTCCTCTTGTCAAGAGCTCTCGTGGCCTATTTCCAAGGTGACATTTTCTTAGCTGACTCGTACTGCAATTAATGGTTGCGTGTTATTTCTTCCTAGAACAGATCTCACAAAAACGCTCGAGAATGTCTCTGAGGTTATGAAAGACTCCAACAGCGAGTTATAAATTTCTAGGGTTCATCTGAGCAACGGAGTGTGGCTAAGCGAGTCTATAAAAGGTGTAAAAAGGCAAAAAAATCCCTTTTTGGCTTGTTACACTCTATGCTTCACGCTTCAGCGAAAAGTGCTCTTACAACTACAAGAACAATTTCCCTAGCAACGTGAAGTCATCCAATAAAAATTAAGTTGAGTGAAAAATTGTTGAAATAAGGAACACAACCTAAAAAAATTGAGATGCGCTAAAAATTAGATAGGAATTTGCAAATCACAAATTCACATTTCCTCACAAAACTAAGGAACTCGCCCAGTTTAAGGCCAGTCCACACTAACAATCTTTGGAGCGAATTTCGTGTTTTTTAACTCTCCGCGAACACGAACACACCTTTTGCGCTGGCAAATTTCGGCGTGTTCGTGTTTTCCAACGCGTTGGAAAAGTCCGAACACAAACTTTCACAAAAACAGCGAACAGTCGCTCGTTTGTGTATTTATTGTGCTAATGAATAATTTATTACATGGGAAACGATTGTTTTAGTAATTAATTCACTTGATTATAGCTCAATATTGTCATATGTGCCAATTTAAATTAGGGATTAGTTAACTTAGCATGAGTAGTACCTAGCAACCTGCCGGCATGACATTAGAAGATCGACGATTTCAGATTTTTCATTATTTATTATTTTTCATTAAATTTTTCATTAACGTTATTATTTATAAAGAATAACACCTACATGATTAACAACTACCAAGAAATAAAATTAAAACACCAGCATACATCATTTTTATCCACGTATTCAAGAAGCAATGTTTACATTCTCCAGACGTACAATTTCACGCGCCGAAACCACAGCCCGGACATGATTCAGATGAGTTTGTGTTTTTGTTTGTGTTTTAGTGTGTTTGCGATTGACGAAGTGTTTGTTAGTGTAGACGCTGTTTTAGTCTTCAACAGGACATTTGCCAAACTTTTTACTCACAAATAACTACATACTAAAATAAATTTAGAAAACATACTACGTAGCTCAATTAAAATATCTAACTTCACTCCTCAGTCTCGAAGATTACAGCGCGCTGCACTTGGAGTAAGTTTATTATTTGACAGAAGAATGTCGCGGTCATACGAGAGCAATGCACAATCGTCACATGCACAATCGAGCACAATCGTCACATGCACAATCGTCACATACACGCGCATTACAACATAGAACGTAAGCATCGCTTCACGCTAAGAATTCGAGGGCTCGAGGAGTCGAAAGTCCGAACGACTACTGGCCCATCTGCTGATTTTCATTGCGTGAAGCATAACGCTGAGAGCCTTTAGCGCAACTGTGGGAAATGAGGTGCGTATAAATCATTCGAGCCGTAGTTTTAATATTATATACTGGAAAACCTCGTTATCTGTGGATTGTAACCACAAAACAGCCTGACGAAAACCGAGCATACCAAAACTGAAACATTTCCCACAAAATGATAGTAGATCTAAATAATGGTCACAAAATTTCAGTGAAAACCGGAGTCGAAAGCCGAATTATACTTGAAAAGAGGTGTACAGATAGCTAGATTTGATAGTCTTTCCCGTAATACTTGACATTATCGACACAAGCAAAAGGTGAGATTAGAAGTACACTGCACATGTTGACGCAAAGAAGCGCAAACCATTCACAGATCGTGCGAATGGCTTCTTTCTCAAAACGTGCTTCCATCCAATTTAGTGTTTCAACTACCTCGATATGCATGGGAACAGGAGGATTTTTCTCAGCTACCGTGCACTTCCTTGAGTTATCCAAATGAAATGTACTAAAAGTAATCAGCACACATATAAATGGACTGGCATTTCTACTCGCATTACATTTGCAAAAAAATATCTCTCGCTTTTAAGGTTACTGACGCTAAAAATATGTAAGAGCAAAGAGACCTACATGATAAAAAAATTTAGCGTTCAGAGATAAAAAAAACTATCACACGAGAGACTGAACTAGCTCTTGTTCAACCATTAAGCCAGTACTTTTAGTCACTCAGACACCTAAACCCACAACGAAAACATTAACCTTACCTTCATGAATGTCGCACCTCGCTACTGTAGTCGCATACATAGAGAGACCTGCTGTACCTCAAACGTCGGACCTAGTGTTGATTGTATCTCTAGTGCAGATTTAAGTCACCCGCCTACATAAATCCCAAGGGTCCTGAGAGCTACATAGAACATGTGATAACAGGTTCCCAACAATAACCAAAAAATGAGTCGCTGCGGTAAACCGTATACACATAACTTTGTAGAAAAATCTTTGCTAACATCTTCTTTATTAGAGAGTTTACAAGCACTAGAAGCGCTAGTTTCAACTTAGCAACCCAGTAGGTACTGGGGAAACAAAAACTTTTACTCTTGACATGATACCTTTATCCACACTGCATCATTCAACTACCATCTCCGTTAAAATTTTGGTCTTCCCTTCTATTTTTCAAAATAAACTATAAAACCTCGATGTATCCAAACAGAATTTTTTTCTGGCTAATATAATTATCTTTGAGTAAAATAATATAGCCTCCATATCAATATAGTAAAAACGCATAAAACGTGCATTTCCAAATTTAGCCTCAACATTTTTCGGTATCAATATCATGCCACCCTTGGAGCAGACGCAAAATTATACGCCAAAAATCTGAGATTAGGTCAATTTCTTCCTAACCCAAATTCTATCCAAAGCAACGACATACTCACCCGAAAGATTAGCCTTTCCATCTACATGGTACAATTTCATATCGCTAGAAGAGCACATGAGACCAAATTTATCCTGGAGAATCAGATGGACGAATTAAATGATAAAGCCTTGCCTCTTACAAGCTGTAGAATTTAATCGTATAAGTTACAAAGTGAAGCAAACGGCCCAGTTGGAAGCAAACGGTTCAGCTAGAAGCAAATGGCCCAGCTGGAAGCAAATGGCTCAGCTCGGAAAAAATAACCACAAAACTCGATATACAAGCAGCTGGATACATGAACTCATCTGTAGTAATGAGCCGGACCTCACTTGAGTCCCTGAGCCACTGTCAGTCCGGTGAGTTTTCACAAAGCGATCAATTAAGAGCAGGAGTTCTGAGGGCCTCTAATTTCTCCAGGGGCACGCACGCCGGGGCGCACGTAAGCCATGGAGAGAGCAGCCAAGCTCTCCTGCGCCTGTCGCGTACACCAGTGCCCCGAGCTACGATTTTTGTGCATGGCACCGTCTTTGGTTGGCAAAGAAGGCTTTTTGCGAATAGAAAACGAACTTTTACCGGCGCCTCCCTTGTAGACGCGTGAATATAAATGACGAGTACTGGGCCAACTACGCCGAGACTTTGAAGTCGAGTTTTTCAAAGTTAAAACCAGGGAAAGTGATAATTGTTGTGATCAAATATTGTACAAAAAGAGTAAAACTGAAGTCACCTAACCATGACCTAGTTCACAATAGTTTCCTTCCAGTCGATCGATGCACCCAATTGAAATGTTAAACGCTTTCGACATAGAGACAGGCACAGGCACATCATTACGGGCGACCACGACCAGCCCCAGAGCAGCGCCCAAATCGCATCTTACACGAAGAACAGTTTTTTGATCACAACTATTTCGTTCGACCCTGATTTCGAAACAAATAAAGACTGTTCATGTATGAAAAACCTCGCTTGCCATGAGGATGCTGGCAAATCGAAGCTGACGAGATGACCGCAATTCTAAAATTGAATGTTTCAGTTCCACTGCGCGGCCAAATGAGCCAACACTTCTACAACTTTTCGGTCGACCGTTAATGGACATCAGTTGCCCTTTGCTTGCGATGGTTTTAATAAACAAAGTTCGAATGCTCTACTTCTAACGCAATACAATTGCTCGGGTTAAGTTGAACTCAAAGGTCGGCAAATCCAACACACGTATTCACAACCGTTTCCAATAACTCTTGGGATACATGGTACAACCAGGTGTAAAAAAATCGCATCTAAGAGGCATTACAAAAAAAATCAAGTGCGATTACGTTCCTTTACACGCATAACACTGCACCTTTGTGAATGTCACATTGGAGGGGAAGTTCACACTCAGGGTGCATGTTGCACACGCAACAGCGACGCCAAAATAGGATGTGTTGCGCTCCGTGACCCTATTCTGTGACAGCAATGGACATTTCGAGTGCAATACCATTTTTCTGGCCCAAACACTTATCTCAAGGCGGTCCAAAGTCTGGACACACGACCATGTTTCACAAGTCACGCATGTGTCAGCTAAGCAGTCGATCGGTCTGTATGGTACATGAAATGTATTTAGAGTTGAATGAAATTCGAATGCTGTTCAAATAGATCACTAAAATAAAACACGAATCAGAATGCAAAATATCGCAATGTTGCCCCAGATAACACTGAGCATTATCAGAGTCGAACAGTTCCGCTTGGGCTTTTGAACGTCACGAGTTTGTTTCAGAGTACATTCACTCCTAACTCGACTACAGAACAGAGAAACACTCCCATACGTGCACATGCTGAATACTGCGCTATTTACGCGACCCTAAAAGAAATATGCTCAACCAAGACTCCTAAGCTGTCAATAGTCGTCTATTCCAAGCATATCGCAAAACAACTGTCGTTCACGTTTATTTAGAAATCCTTTAATACTTGTTTACATCAGACTTTATCCCAAACCAAATCGTTCATAATACTTATTTTGGATTAGCTAGCGTAATTTCAGTCGAATGTGAGGTTACTTAAACAGAAATTCTGTACCCAACACCGGTGTTAGCACCGAGTCGTGGCCGGCCCCGTCGCAGTTACGGACGTCCCCTGCGAGACGGGTGTGCGAACTAGCAGGTTTAACGACCATAATGGAGCGTGTTCGTGTTGCGTGCAAATTGCCGGTTTCGCTACAAATGTTCCAGATTTCGGATACCGCCGCCGCCGCGTGATAGGTCCGGAGAACGATTACACCCGAAAATGTCAAGTCAATGAAAGCATTCCTTCTTCCCGAACGTGCACGAAAATTGTGTTTTCGTGATGACGTAGAGCTGAAAAATAGGCCAAGTACTTGGAAAATATCTGAGTTGTCATCCAAAAAAAGGAAGGCTGTCAAAGCGGAGGTTCAAAGATTGAAAACCATGATGTAGAGCAAACTGTGTCGACGAAGGCGTTAATGTGAAAGGCTTTTACTCTCCCTCGCCTGCGGACCCACTCAGTGAGGTCTAGCGACTCAGTTGCCTAGTCACTGTCGTCATGATCTTGACAGAAGTCATGCGGACGCCGACCTTCAACTCTCCTTCGCTGGTTTATCAGCCACGTCCAAAAGAGCATCAGGCCCAAGCACCGCTAGCATTGGGAGGAGCAAATGTTCTAAAAAGTCAGTGAAACTCGAATGCCACTTGGCAAAGATCGTGGGGTGGTCATTCGGCGAATGACCTTGGTAGAGAAAAATAAGGTATTCACGAAATTCTCCTACATCCATCACTAGCGTAGTAATCAAAAGGTCAGGCAACCAAGAAAAAAACGTTTTACTTTGTATAACCTCCGACGACTGCTTTGGCACTCATGTGAACACCATGAACTCAATATTTTCTGAATGCATTAAACTATGGTTTTGAGCAACAGTTATAAAATGCTCTAATACCCATGAAACCTTCTCAAAAATTCAAGATAAAATCATGTCTCGGGTTTCATTTCATCTTAAATGTCAAGTGACCACTACCGGGACAAAGAGGGTTCGTCCAGCAGAGCTCTCTGCAAAAAGCATGGAAGGTTTCCCGCACGTATGAGGGCAGCCTTGACTTCAATTGTTATCCGAAGTGCCATTATCGGTGGCGTACACGCTTTGGCTCCCCGCACCTGATGAGGTGGCCAAGAGCAGCCCGGTACAGTGTACCAGGACTGCGCGGTGCACTGCCATTGTTTCCCTGATACAGCGGGCGTAACAAGCACGCAAGAACGGCAGACAGCCGCCACAGCCCCAACGGCATGGCGGAAGCCTACTGCATACCTCCGACTAGCTCGATAGTGCCGTGAGTTCATACAATTTGAGTGACACACAAATTGTTGAAGAGCTTCATAGTTTCTAGAACCCACCTATTTTTGGAAAATTCAGAGGTATAGAATTTAGGCACACGCAAGTCGCATCACCTCACACGTGTTCATGTTTAAACTATTTCTATAATATTTGCCTACATAAAAAATTAAATAATTTCTTGAACTGTAAGCAAAGACCCGATCTCGGGAAGAAGGAAAATAATGAGCTATACATGTGAACATTAATCTTAACTTGTCATAAGAAGTAACTGCTTCATTTGCTAAGATAAATGAATGCACATAATGACCCCACATTTACCATTACTTGAGAACTCTACAGAAAATATTCCCTCAAAATATACTTCTCAGACCACTGTCCGGTAAGCGCATTCACTATAACATAGGTACCGCAAGAGTTAGCTACAACATTCTATGTACCTATAACGGTTCAACAAACAAAGGATCGAAACCTGCGATGTACTGTTAAATGGCTGGAATAACAGCAAGGTACACATACCCTAAAGATTAAGACTGGTATTGAGGCAATAGCAGGCGAGCAGTTTGTAGGTCAGAGCGAGCATTGCAGGCTTCAAAGGAGCGATGGGGCGGTAGGAGAACGGGGGGCAAACCTGCTAGAGAAAACAGCGCCGAGTTTCCCTTTTCTCGCGGTCAACCGCGTTTCAACTTCCGTCTCGTTTGCAGCCTCGAGTAATGAGGCGCCATAATATTATGAATAGAACAATTTCCCATGGGTACAGTTCCAAATTTGCAACGCGCTGCATGCGTTAATTTGACAAGGCTAATTAAGCAGGCCTCGTGCTTTGTGCGGCACGCAGGCGTGATGCACGACGACAGGATGACGACTATCCCATGAGGCGGCGGTGACCCGGGCCTAATGGGCGATCCATGTACCTGACGCGCAGGGAGTTCTTACATCTAAACTATGTTTAGCTAAATTTGTGAAACACAGGTGATAAAACTATAGAGTAGGCTGAATCACTAATCTCAATTAACCTGATGCGTCGTGAGCGCATAAATACGTAGCTTTCCAAATTTGAGCCCTATTTGGTCGGTTAAACTTACCGAGCAAAAACTACGTTGAGACAGAGGTGTGCATGTAGAACTAGAAGGATTAATTTAAAATCGTCCCCCAAGCAGCAGATAAACGATACACGACTCCACGTTTAATGGTTAGATGCTTGGATACGTTCACTCCTGAGATGGCGCCCGACAAACCCGTTGCTAAGAAGTTGCTTCAAAAGGAGCATACTAAAATACGACGCAATTAGGCGAGACAACTATATGAGAAAACCTAACGCATGTTGCAGTTCTGCTATAAAACGTGAAAGTGAAAATAGTTCAAACATTGAAAATTTTCGTTTTCTACGATTGAAATCGTGCCTGCATAAGGTGTTAAGAAAAATTTGGACGTACGAACAATGCCATGAAACTTGTAAAGAATATTGGGTACACGTGACACCCGCAGTAGGCTGGGCAAAACGAGCCTAACATCGCGGCACAAACGGCACGGCAAAGCGGTTGATCAAAATCCAAACGGACATTCAGGAATGAAGAGCAATAAAGCGTGAAGAAAAACCCAAAACGCGACGCTGTAGATTGTAGAGCGCGGCAAGGTTAGATGGCCGTCAGATAACGAGCAGGGCACGGCGCTAGGTGTGTCCAAACGACTGCACTTGCTTCGCTCGCACCTCCTGCAGCGCCCGCACCTCCTGCAGGATCTACACATATCCGACTTCGCAGACTTTTTAAAAAAATTTCGCAGTGCGCTTGCATAGCAATGCGAGGGAAAAAGCGCTACAACATAAAAGGTCAAGAAGCATTCATTGTTACTCACTTTAAATGCGAAAACAGTTATTGAGCAGTTAGCTATGGTTGTACTACATGCAGCAGGTGTTTTATCCATTGATTTAAAAACTTTCAGCCCCAATAGATTAGCTGCCTGCCTTCATGCATCGGTGTTCTCTGACCAGCGGCCAGCATGGACCACAGAGCGACTGCGGGCGAAAGCAAAAAAAGAGGTCATACCCACCGGCAGGCCCCAGCAGCTGCAGTATGACAACCAGGAGCTGAGTCATTATGCACTTGTTCTCCAGCGAGTTTCGCTCTTACAACTCTTACCCTATAAGGAACACTTGGACACAATTATGGACAGTAGCAATGACACAGTTAAGTCTTAAAATGTCGTGGCTTACTTCAAAACACGGGTTGTCAAACTGCAGTTCATGTCGTGCAAGCGAAATAGATGTAAACGACTTTTTTCGTAGTATTCCGTTCAATTAAGGAAAAAGTTGGTGCTGGTAGGGTTCAGAGGCCTCAACGCTGACGCGGTTACCTGACGCAGCGCGCAACTCTCCGCTGGGCTTGCGACTCCAGTGTAATGTTTCCCTGAGTTGCCCAGCTGCCCAGAAGGCGCCGTTCCCGGCAATCCCATTCCGGGAGCTGCTAGACTTCAACAGAGCATACGTGCCAATTTTCGCACGTACTTCAAGGGTACACTACCATCTTTTCGGCATTCTCCTTTGCTCACACGTTCTGTAGATCAGAAGTCCCGAGACTGTAAGTCCCATGACTTCCGACCTGACTCCGGAATTAAGAGCTTAGTTATCGTTGCTTGCTCGTATTTAGGTGTTTGCCGATGCTGTCTTCAGACTGACAGATCGTGTGAAGGGCTCCTTGGGCACGCTAGCGTCTGTCGTAGCAGACGCCGCATGCGCGCGGCAGAACGCCCAAACTCGACCAGCTAAAACATTAACAAAATCACGTACATGCATAGTATTACAATCGTGAAGTGTTAGTATACGTCATCCTCCCTCACACCATCGACAATTTTAAAAACAAATCAATCATGTGCGCAACTCATTGCAAATGAGGCAAGTAAATGAAAAGAACAACCAAAGTAAAAGGGAAAATGCTGCGCTTTTCTTTGAAGTTTACTCTTACCATCGGAACTTTTTAATTCTTTGTGCAAAATGTTCCCCTTTAAGTAGGTTCTTCTTCTCATTTATTATACAAGACTCCCTAATAATAGACCCATCAGTACTGTTATCATGCCATTAATATGATCGAGTGGACAACCCGTGTCTTGGTCCAAAGCCTCCTTGTCTGCGGCCGGCTACGACGCGTTACACGACAGCAAGATTCCTTCCTGTTCCTGGCGATCAAGCGTAATTTCAAACTCCTAATATGGTAAGAAAATTAAAAACCAGTAATCTAACGAAACTTAAAATTTTTATGTACTTTGTTAAATTTATTGCTGGTATTATATTGAAGATGAGTAAATTTAAAATTCTTTCACATAACCAAAATTGCGAAGTTGTAGCATCAATTTTTTACATTTTATTGTCCTACAAAGCAAAAAGAAATTATTGAATTACCCCGGGAAAAAAATACGTGTTAAATTTGGACATAGAGTAATGCTTTTGAAAATCGAGACGCCGAGAAAACTTCGCACTTATGACTTCGACTGAACTGGACTAGACCGATTTCGAGCAGCCCGGTCCCCACGTTGAGCGAAAAATCGATCGGTTTTATCGTTCCTGAATATGCTAAACTTTATGAATTTCTAACTTCTCATTGGTCGCATTCGCAGAAAAACATGATGATATACCTAAACACTTGAATAAGTTTCATCGCTCTGAGTTATCCAGGTAGGAAATATTTCGCCTGTACGACCAATTACATTTCAACTAAAGTTTATCGCTTCTAATATATATATGAAATCAAAAATTAGTTCTCTAACTCACTTGGTTAGCCGCTTTGAGGTGTTCAACCTTTCTTCAGAATACAGCATAAGCCTTTGCTATAAGACAGTTGATCTTTACAGTGCGCCGCAGCCAGTTTCTCTTTTACGTCCATAAAAACAAGAAAGTTCGTAGGTTTGAGACTACATCGGCCTCGCACCTCACCCGACGACAGCCACGCGCTAACTAACCTCGTTGCGCCGGGTGCTGGATTCACTGCAGTGAGGGTTACCTGCGAAAAGAAGGCAGAGGGTGTAAATTTCTTTCAAGTATAATTTTTTTACAAATAACTCGGTTCAAAGGGAACAGTGCAGCTAAATGCAACCTCTATCCTTGGAAGCAATGTACTAAATTGTAATAAATTCGTAAACAAATTTCATTGTGATTTTACCGCTGTCAGTGAACTATGAAGTTTAAATGAAAATGTGGCTTCGATGTAAGAGTAATGATTCTAATCAAGCTCATAATATCATAAAATGAGAATTAAATTATTAAATACAAAACAATAGAATTCAGAGTGAAAAAAAGACTTGAAAAACCTCGCTGTTTCCAGTCTTACTGTAGGAAGCAATACAACGCCATATCACGCTATAGATTATGGTGTGAGACCAATCTGTATAAAATACTGCTATTGGAATTAGTATTTTTCCATAAATAGTGTCATCCAAATTGGAATATTTAAAAAAAAATACACAATGCTGATTTATTCAATTTTCGCAATTTTCGCTACATTAATAGCAAACCATGTAAGTGCCGAATCAGTGAAGTAACAGGTGATTCACAACTAGATACTTTTTCAGTCTGTAATTTATCCGAGGGCGGATTCTTCTCCACTCCCGCCGAAACAAGTTGCGTCTTGGCGAAATTGTTGGGATTTTGTATGCTCACCTCCTTAGGTGCGCGTCCGCAGAACAAATAGCATGGACTCGAGCGTCTAATGTCAGCACTCAAGCTGACTACTCATTTCTTCACTCATTTCATTGTCTAATGTGCATTCCGCGATAATGTGCTCTTCACCAAGTGCTTATACGCACAATGTGTATTCTGGTCCAGTGAATTGGAAGGTGTGCATGATTTACTCGATTATAAATATTGTTTCACAAACTTCAAATTTAAAAACACGTTAATCGAAGATAAATAGTAGGTATGGAACGTGATATTATGCATTTACTTAATTATCTTTAGTACACGGTTTGGTCTACTCGTCACTTGGAAACGGAATTAATTGTTTTCCAATGTGTTTTGTTGAAAATACATTTTTAAGCTACAATAATTGACTAATTATTAATCATGATGGAATGTTTGTACTCTCTCAGCAAAAATTCAGCCAACATCTTCTCGTAATTGATAAGCCATTGTCTACCTACCGACTCACCTTGAGTAAGAATGTTAATGATGTGTACTCAATAACTCTTGGTCGGAACTAAATTCTATTCTGTGAAACTTTGTGAACACAAATTATGTTACACCAAAATCTCTTAGGGTGCTCTCTTTTCCGTAATTCAAGATTACAGTTCGTATAAATTTTGATCGGATGGCTATATTTAGCAATCACAAAACAGTTGAGTTGATATGGACATTCTTTACTGCAGACTAAATATCGAAATATTTAATACTGAGTTAAAGTATTATTTAAGGATCCGTTTACGTAAAGTTACTACGTGTCTATGTGTTTACTTACGTTTCTGAAGGCTTATTACATTCACTTGAAGATTTATCAAGAAGGTGGCCTTCCTTCACTTGTGAGTTCAACTGAAGCGCAATATCCGAGCCAGAGCGATCTTTCGTCTGCGGCAGAATTGTGTTCAGAGCCGCAATGTTGTTCTTACTTGCGATCTTTTGAGACGCTCGGGAATGTACGGTGCAATAAAATTATCATTTATTATTTTTACGTAAATCTCTTCATTTCTGCATTAGTTCTGTCTCCACCTAGATATGTTGGCTATTAGCCTATGTTTGAAACATGCATTCTGACCTATTATAAGTACAACAATTTAGATATCCAAAATACCAAAAAATCTGAAATTAATGTATATTATTGTAACCAAATTCGAACGTTCTGATGTAGACCACCATTCTACAAAGTGAAGATTCGTTGTGAGGTATCCTGAAAAGAAGAGAAATATATAACGTTGTACACTTTCTTCAATTGCCCTAACTTGTCAACAGGCGTCGCAAAGAATGTGTTACCGTTCTGTGATTATTCATTAAGTATTTATTGAGTACAAGACAATTCAATATCACATTCTGTATCGCAAAACTAGGCAACAAATAGACACATCGATGTTTGTTACAAACATTGGAAACAAACGTATGATATTTAATAAACATTTAAAAAACGTGTAAACTGTGGTGACACATTTTCGCGACACTGCATTTCCATTACAATTAACTTAATGTTAACGTTCTCGATGAGATTATTTCTTCGTATTATAGTTTCTCTATACAGTTCCAAATGTTGAAAATGGCCTCTACGGTCTAACGTTCAATTATTTAGTACAATAATAATGCTAGTAAATAAATATGCAGAACCAGCAAGCGGCTTTCCTCGCTCTCATGTTTATAATACAATTTTTCAGTGAGCAAAACATTAATATTACTCGGCAGGGGTTGGTCTGGCACAGCTACAACACTAACTTCTGGAAGGAAAACCTCAAAGTTGGAAATGGGATGGCACCCGCCTGCTTAATTTTTCCACGCGTTAATATCTTTCCTGAGTAATACAAAACATATGCGATATTTTATATCTTATAGAATTTTTCGTAGACTGCTCATAATGTGAATGAAGTTACGGTAAAATTTTCCCATTTTAACCATCGTCAAAGTATGCGATCAAACTTTTTAAACTCTTTTGTTGCGTCCTGCACGATCCTCAGTGATAGCGCGTACGTCATGGGAGTTGTATAATTCTCGACCTAGAGAGTGAATACTGTTAAAAATAATCCTCTGTTTCATGATTTGCTCAAATTTGTACGTTTGAATAGGTATGCAACGATTACGTGGATACTAAAATGCATTTTTGTTTATTTTAAAATTACCACTTTAACTCTTAAATCAGGGAACATATCGGTACTCAAGCCATTGTTTTACATGGAAAAAGGTTCCCGAAGTTGCGATATGAAACAGATGAAAGAAATTGCGCTGAGTGCTTCAATATCATAAAACAAATAGGGAAGAGAAAGAGAGCGCAGCAACGAACACGGGCCCAACCTTTCCCGTGGGTCACTTTCAACTCAAGAAACTTTCATGATCGACGCCTGGAAAAGAATAGCTCAAAATTTTCAATCGTGCTCAGAACCTACAGCCAAAGAACGATGAAATGAAAGTATCATGCTCCTTCATGCAAGAACGACCTGAAAGAGATCGACAAAGCAGAAAATGTAATGTTCTCCGATAATTTACGACTTACCTTTTACAAGTGTTCCCTAGGTAGCGCACTTGAAAGAGCGCGTTCAGAAACATCCTAAGCAAGAAGCGCGTCGGCGTGGGGAACTATTTCGTATATTTCTGATTACAATTCACGGTATAGTTGGATAATTCTTTCCTCAGCAAGAACGAATCGGCTCGTTGTTGCCAAACTTGCATTTTCCAGCCAAATCTTCTATTAAAAAATACCTCTTAACGAATTCACTCGTCCTTCAACAGCCGCTCTCCTCCGTATAAACGCCCATTCTCTTCCTGAGAGAGTCATGCAGCTGAAGTAAATTAAAAAGTCATGGTAAAATTACACGTTTTCGTCACAAAACCTGCCGAGGAAAGCGTTTTAAAAGATTGCACGATAGTAGCATACTTAGTGAGAATCTTGGCTAATTTAATACGTTACATCGAAATTGACGTAAAACAGGTAGCTTTTCATTGCAATATTTTAGTATTTTCCATAAGAAAAAATGTACATCTATCACACAAATCACGGAGTGTTAGTCACCTACAATAATAAAGAACAATGCTAAAAAATTTAGTGGCGCCTACGAATGTAAAAGCAACATTTGCCACAACAATAACAACTCCTTCACGAGTCTGTACGATTTGAAATCTAACCATTATCGAAATCTGGAGGCGGTGCTTTGAGTTCGTAACATGGTTAACCTCGTAAATAAATGCAGTGAGATGTCATTCCTCATCGACCGAAAGTGTACTAGGTTCATGATAAATGCCAAAGAAAAAATTCTGTTCTTCAAGATCCAAATGCGATAGATTACCTTCGAATTCAAGTAGGAGCAGAAATGTAACGATTTGACAAATCCTCACATCGAATTTCATTTGCTCAGAAATCAAATCATTCGTGATCTTATTTTAAGGGTAAAGTTGGGTCTTCAATAAGAATCCGATGAGTGCACAGAATGTGCTTTGGAGGTTGTACCAATACGTTTTGCAATAGCAGGAAGTACCATCAACTCATTCTGAACGAATACAAACGTTGATGGTCTTTAATTTTGGAACTACAATATCCGTTGTCCCACTCTATGTCAGAGTCATATCCACTGAACATTTTATGTAAAGAATAGAGTAATCACTACTGCACATTAAATTAATTGAACAGAACATAAAAATGTATTCTACATAAAAACAGTCTATTGCATGTGTTCCACTATATAATAATGTATTCTACGGCACATTAAATTTCGCCGATGGATTTCTAGATATCGAACTTCTGCATTTCCGGACTCAGAGTCGCGTTTCAGATGACACCAGTTGTGAATAATCACGACTTACGTAACTTGCCTGCCGCTATTGCGTGAAAAGCAATTGTCATTTCTGAGACGGCTGATGGCGGTCAGAACAATGGTAGCTGAATAATGATCAGAAAGCTTTGGCCACAGTTCGTGAAGCTGGCATTTTTCTCCACTACATAAGTATATCATGAACAATTGAACTCATTCATTTCACGTCGAAATTGTTGTTGCATATGTGCAGGAACGGGTGGGAAAGCGAAGACATACATACATTTATTCACGTATCATACTCGTATAAGTGAAATGTTTATGATGTGGATGACAAAACGTTACGGTGATATTGTGATGATAAATTCCCAGATATTATGAATAACTATTGCTTACTCGTTACCGTAGCTTAGAGTGGAATATTTTAAAAAAGAACTTTGCGACAAGGGAAGATATTATTATTGCGAGCTGTTCACTGCACAATTCTTACTTCATCACCGCCCTGGGGTGAAAAATAAAGAAGGGCTATCCATGCAGTCGTTCTCTATGCACGGCTCGAACCGAGGCGCCATCCTTGGCATCATGGCGTGCATCGGGGGTTTCATGGTGTATATAAGTATATATATTTATTAGAATAAGGGACGCCCAGGATCCATATTGCAAGTTAAAATTCGGAAACATCCACTGGGTTTGATGTTCATTACCCAAACTTTCGGACGCTTAAGTAGCGTACGTTTTCAAGGGACGAAACAACGAAAATTTTGGACCTAT
>VOMN01006665.1:0-29893 GCA_014899125.1 Orchestia grillus | reverse complement strand
AAAAATGGGACAATAATGCCCTATCGGCGCGAAAGGGTTAAAAAATAATAACAAATATTATTGCGGAAATTAAAAACAAGGATCTGGCCTGTTTTGAGATGGTATCTCCCAAACCTGAAGCCCTTATCCAAAAATGTGACGTGTACTTTTAGAAATGCGAGAGAACGCTCGATTTCATATTTTCTTCTGTTAGTACACCATCTGTGTCAATCAGGGGGTGTCGACGCTCCAGCTTCACGGTACCAATTTCCAGTACGGTGAGAGTGGATTCCTGTTTGCCTGTACGTTTAATTAACATCGTCAAAATATCCGACTAATGAACCTGCACTGACAAGAATTTTTTTATCAAGGAGCACCTGCTCCCTGCCTGACCTGCCTGCGTAATAAATACAGACTCGTAGTGCCTGCGTGTTGTAGCTGCGTCGCAGACAGCTGGAAAAGCTTCATTTTGTATTCAGTATCAACTTGCTCGAAAGCAATAACTCTATGAATATTGTAACGCTGGAATTCTGGAATATTGTCGTCTGGGTCTTAGAACAGCGAAGTGTGGATATCACAGAGCAATTTCAAATATCTTTTCATATCGACAGAAATTCAAAGGCTCGGAGAAATTCAAAAGTCTCGTTTCCAGTCACAGAGAGATATCCGGTTGTGCATGGATGTTTTTTATAATGCTTGGCTTTGCATCGTGAGGTAGCCTTTGATTAAATAAGATTATGTTTCGAAGACATTCTTATTGGAAGGAATATTTGTATAATTGCTGATATATGAAATTTTATGATTTTTTCTCCGTGGAAATGTTCAAATGTATATTTACAGTTTGAAAGCGTCTAAATAGCTGTATATATATGACATTTCTTCCGCTACGAATTCTTATAGAATTGGTCTTGATTTATTTATAAAACTTCCACAGTGTCAAACAATACCAACATGGTGAAATTTAGAGCACATAATTATTCGATGCATATTCGGTTGATATACGACTGCGGGTTAAAAGAATGAAAGTTTCGGAGACAAAATTCGCCTTCCATATCACTTTTTTGTCTTACCATTTAAGAGAGAATGAAAGCAACCAAAAGACAAGCTATTTTTTTACAACTTTTTCCATAGAAATATACTCGAGGATCCTATCGTACTGATCAGAGGGGAACATTCTAGCTTTTCAACCTCAGCTTTTCTACCCAAAGGGTAGCGTAGTGCTGATGGAGTAGATCTTTGCAGATTAGAAAGGACGCCAATTTTTGTTACCTGCCGTGCCCCTTCCCCCNATTTCATTGAAGAGAATCACAATGACTCTAAATGCTTCTACCTCGTGCTGAAAAGTTCAATTTAGGAAGTGCTGAGCCAGCTCTGAGACTCAAGGTGCACCAGCAGCGGGAGGACGACTGGGCCAAAGGAAGATCATAATACTGTAATACAACCTTTATGTTATGTGATCTACTCATCAATTCCGTTTTAAGCTAAAATTTACGTTGCGTTACAAAAATTGGGAAAGTCATTGTAGCCCCTTATGTCATTTTTTGTTTTCCATTTGTGGCTAAGGAAAATATTCGTAATATTAAGTTTATTGGGTGATTAGATAACTGAAAACTTGATACAAGCTCCATGGTATACTGGCACAGCTGACTGTTTTCGTGTTATAGTTACGATGTTTATTTCAGAACCATTTTACAGCTTAAGCCCTACTCTGGCGAGGACAATTTATCTCCTTTTCACCTAATTAGCATTTCTCATTTCTGGCCGAGCAGTCCAGCAAATATTGAATTTTGCAAAAAAATTAGAAAGAGTTTGGTCGTCCTTCCTCAACGACTCCCGATGAAAATCGATAATTCCTGAGTGCCCTCATAAATGAGGGAAAATGATGAAAATCCCCTCAATGCAGCACGCGTTCAACAAAAAACGTGCCGGGGAAGTGGTCAAAACAAAACCTGCCGGGGAAGTGGTCAAAACAAAACCTGCCGAGGAAGTGGTCAAAACAAAACCTGCCGAAGAAGTGGTCAAACAAAACTTGCCGGGGAAGTGGTCAAAACGAAATCTACCAGGGAAGTCGTAAAAACGAAACCTGCCAAGGAAGGGGTTAATATAAAACCTGCCCCTCACCTTATTCCCCTTCTCAAAAAATCACAAAAAAGTCACTATAAAAAAGTGAAGCATGTCGAGTTTCGTTAGGGATCGTATTGCGTGTAAGGGTCGGTCTCTAGACAGGCTCAACGGACTTTTGAATGCCACCTTTGGGTAGCGGCCATCGGTCAGCCCGGAACTGATAAAAATAATGGCGCTGAGTGGCTTGAGTGAGACGAACAGGTGCCGACGGAAGCAATTTTCTGTCTTTCACGAGACTCGAGGCTATCCAGTAGAAAACTTAAAAAATATTTCTGTGTGAGTGACTTCATAGACATCGGGTTTCATATGATCGAAGAGCTGTTACTGATGCAGTTGCGTACGTGTCATGGTTGATATAGAAATGAATTTTCAAATAGTCAAATCGTCATGTTGTATTTACATACGTAGAGAAGTTGCGCGGTAGTACAGCTTCTCACACGAAGTGTAGAGTACTAACATAGCAATATACAAAGGAAAACACCTGCAAATCTAAGACCAGTATCGGATATTCAATAGAAAATTAAAACAGAAGGAAGCAGGCCACCATTTCTGATCTCATTCCTTAAATGCAAACGATCTCACTGTCTTGAAGGCAAGTCTCTAATGATTATACTATCAAAAGAGCTAGAGCCAGTCCCAGTCGTATTCCGGGAGAACGGTGAGCCCCTTGGGCAATTTTGCTCATTTACAAGTGAAATTAACGCCGGCAAAATTGAAAGCTCAGCAGCGCTGTAGATTGTGACACCCGTAATGAGAGATACCCGAACGCTCGAAATCTGTGTCGCAGTTGGAGCTTCATTTCCCGCAGCGAATACTTTCTGTTGCTCAGTTTTACATGTCTGCGCTGCATATCTCTGATCTACTCAACGCGCCATGGTACTTTAGCGTTGTGGTAATAAGGAAAAATCTGTTTAATTATATGTTAGAACAACAGGGACTTTAGTTTGTACTCCACACTTCTAGGACATTGAATGAAAGGTAGACAGCTGTTACTTAATTTTTTGCGTAAAATATTTGTCATATTCCGTATGTTGATAAGGACCTCGTAAGCCACTAAGACGATTAGGTCGTTCGTTATACAAGGTAGCCTCATAGTTTTTGTAGCATATTTTTTTATTGTTTGTTTGCGATCCGACCGCGTGCTTCTCGATGGAAATTACACTTGAATGCTAAGTGGTTAACTAAATTAAATTGAATGCTTCTTTTTTGGTTTTCAACTTTGTTCGGAACTTACGCTATGACGACAAGTACAGTCTCGTCTGTAAGCCCCAGACTCCTAAGCTGATTAGGTCGTTCAAAACGATTTAAAAAAAAATTCGAAACTAGTGTCCGTCTCTAGCAATTATGCATGTGCACGCTATTTTCTGACGAGTCGTTACTCTTCCCAGGTACTTCATGGTATCATCAAAAAATTTCGCGGGAAAGGAAAGAAAGTACATCAATATGCCTAATACTTTCCATGAGTTAAAAGCCAATATTATCGAAGAAATCAACAGAATAAGTGGCGAATTTTAATGGGACGAACTCTCCACTGTCTTTGCTCGTTAGTCCTTGCTGCATTTTGGCATTTTTGGGATATGATAATTTTGTAAATTTCAATTACAAAATATCTGATTCCACGTTTGGCATTCTAGAACATCAGTTAAACGTAGTACGGCTATTCCTCGCAGGTAAAATAATATAATCAGCAGTACTTAGAGGCTGATTTTAGGTTAATTTGTCAATCATAGTAGAAATAGATGTCGCAAACTTTTCTAATGCATATGAAAAAAAAAATATCGTTAAAAATTTGCCCTTCTTCGGGAGAGAACCCGCAATGCAAGAAGAGTGTGAATGTATATGTTACAGGCAAATAGTGAGATGAAACATTTCATCGAATACCCAAACACTTCAGTCATTTCTTCAAATCAGTTGTTGACTCAGTCGCTAGGTGGTGTTACGTTAGATTAGGCAACTGATGTATTATGAATCTCAGAATTCAGTCATTCCGAAGTGATTGGAATTGTAAGGTTCATCTGAAACAAGTTGCCTAACCTATCCTAACTTAACCCCTTACTTTATTTAACCTAACCTGATCTCCTAAATTTACTAAGCTTAAACCTAACCTAAACTAGCCTACCCTATCGACTGCGTGAATTTGTTATTTTATTAAAGGCATGGATATTATAATCATTTCATGAGACTCTTGAGTCATTCAGCCATTTTACGGAATGACTGAAATGATTAGGTATTTCGTGAAATGCCTGATTTCTCTACCTGCCTGTGACACACAAAATGTTTTAAACAAATTGTGAGGTACCTTAAGGTTTCACCTCTCGTGGTTTCCCCATAACGCGAGAATATCTTACCGAACCCAACATAAACTGTCCTCATCAATGTCGCCAACATCTACAAATTTCACTAAAGTGCAAAACTTTATTTAAAAAATCTCACTAATATATACACAATAAGCAGGGTGTAACTTGAGCCTTATGTATTCTTTGTTTAGAGTAAGATTTTCGAGAAATGGCCTCGCAAGTACCCAGAAATGGCCATCAACAGTCCATTGAAAGCCTTTTCGTCTCCAATGAGCAAGTATCCTTTCATTCTTTTATTCGCTAGGTACTAAAACACGGGCCTCTTCGCTTGGGCTCAGGTGATAAAATTGCTCCCTGATGATTAGTGCATCAAATAGTTTGTAGTAATATACTATGATGAATAATTTTGAAGAAAAAGTTATTTGACATCATATTGAGCAATTGCGATTCGTAAGGATCAGCGCACAACGAACATCGTCTTTACGTAGGAGCCGTTAGCCCTTCAGAGTGTGCTTTTGTCTAGTTGATTCGTTCCTCTAAAAAAGAGATATTTTGCGTCAATAGACGTATACCTAAGAGTAGACATTCTATTATGAGAGCACCTACTAGTACGGGTAGACATACTTGTTGGCAAACGGTTTTGACTAGTGTAAAACGATAGAACATGGATTTTCGGGCATACAAATGTAGGATTTAATCTACATTAATGTTTTATCGAACAAAGAACCGGGTTTAATTTAATTTTAAGATGTTGACTTCGAAAAACCTGCTGGGCACATACATGTGTGTCCATGGACAGTCGAAAGAGTTAACGAATATAGGATGAATCTGGAGAAATCACCGTTGTCATGTTATTAAAAATCTTTTTTACTTACTGAGTCATTTTATGAGCAGATACCACAAACGAAATTTACCAGTGTTCCTTACGTTCGTACTGTACTTGAGGATAAAATGACGACAAAAATACCGAAGCCTTCCAGCATTGGGTCCAGCTTACTATCTAGGTTTGGATCGACTATTTTTTGCTCCGTTGCGATGACGAACAAACCATTCCTCTAATTTTTTTTTGATGTTTTGGTCGAAGAACCGCAGAGCGCCGAAGCTTATTCTGTCTAAGGCGCAGGTCACGAGTTGTTTTCACGAAAATTGGCGTTTAGATATGACAGCTTACATCTTCGTTGGTCGAAACTTAGAATCCATTATGTACAAAATGCTTCTTTACATGTAAAGAACACGCCGAAAAAATCACCGTCACGAAATCATCTTAGCTCGTTCGTAGAGCAACAAGAAGTACTGGTACTAGTTTTTTTGTTATGTTGTATGTAATGCGCAACGTAAGCCGCCAATTGAGGTTAGGTTTAGCAGGACAGGAAATCCTATCACAGCTAAGCACGATCACGTGTGTCGCAATTGAGCTAAGGAATACAAAATAAGACGTAAGCTAGAGCCTTTGCATTCTTCCTCCAACAGACATAGCCGTACTTTCATGAGCTGTTTAACTATTGAAGGCACCTGATGAAAGAAGTCCTGGTATCGAGACTTGCATGCATAAATGAATTTTCAAATTTACATTCAAAATCCCGAATTCTAAGTTCCAACTTGAGCACCACGCTAACACTGGAATAATGTTGGCATGAAGGTGCGCTACCACTGACTGAAGCATGTCTTAAGCATTCTCCAGTGAATGAATGTCGCAAAGTTATTCAAATCTTCCATAAACTCAAGGGATGAATGTTCTTAAATGAACGAATGTTCTAAAGTTATTCATGTCTTTCCCAAACCAAAGGAAAAGGAGAAAGAAAAAGGAAAAATAGTTCATTCCGAAATTAGTTGGGGGTTTCAGTCAGTAAAATTACAACATTAAAATGAAAAGGGGAAACCGCGATGAAACTTCTGATTGTTATCAGTAAAACTAAAAGCTTAAAATTACGCACAAAAGTCAAGCTGAACCTTCGTATTGTGATTCTTAATTTTCTTCTATGCATGAAAAGTGAAATATTAACCCAAAAAACATTGTGCGATTTTTGAGCATATATCTTAAGATAAAAACTATAATGAAAAGATAGCCTATCGTAATCTAGATTCTCACATACATAAGATAAACCACAAAATGAAAGCAAAATGTCGTGATTCTTACGAAGTATCAAATGTATTTGCGCAACTTAGTAGGGATATTTGTTGAAACAGAGGATGGAAAAGATTTGAATCTCAAATGATGCCGTATAGGAATATGAGTAATGAATATTTTGAAAATTTTCCAATCTTTCCCGTACTATGACATCCCAATATGCCTCATAATTGCATACCTTCCATCATATGATTGCACGACCAAATATTCGTAGGCCATAATTAACTGATCGGGTCAACCGACCGGAAAAGACTCAGGCCCCAGAAGGAGATTTCCTGCCTCAGACTCGAAGTTCTCGTCTTGAAAAGACCCTTTGAACTTGCAGATAATTTTAGGTAGACAGAAGCATAATTTTCTACTTCATAAGGTGAGTTCTGGCTCCAATAGGTGAAAGTAGTCCAGAATCTAAAGGGTGAGTTCTAGTTTCAAACTGTGAATTCGGCTCCAAGGAACAAATTGTGGCTCCAAGGACGGGTTTTGGTTCAAACAGACGGGTTCTGGCTCTAAAAAACTAGGTTTGGCTCTAAAAGGCAAGTTCTGGCTTCAGAAGGCGGGTTCTATCTTCAAAAGTGGGTTCTTGATTCCAAAGGCGGGCTATGGCTTTAAGAGACTAGATCTGGCTCCAATAAACACGGGGTCCTTCAGAGAAAATGCTTTTGCTCCAAAGATTCTGGTCTCAAAAAGGTAGGTTCCGGTGCCGAAAAAACTATCATTTCTTTAAAACACAGTTTCTGGCTTCAAGAATCGTGTTCTGGCGCCAAAAGACAGTTTCTAGCGGCAGCTATTCACAATGAAGGATGTTTCTGGTTTTCACTGCGAGCTAACGCTCCTTTTCACATTGTTACTTGGAGCGCCGACCTCCTCACATCTAACTATCACCGTACCTGGAGCAAAATTTTCTTCACACTATACTTCCGGCGGGGCGATGCTACCTACGTTATGAACTGGAGTGCTCGAGTTTGGCTTCGAATCAGGCATAAGTGCGCGTCATATTTTACCCACGAGTATATTTTCACTATGAAATGCTCCAGAGAACTTTGCGACTATTCTAACAAATGCGCAAAGATACTTGTACGAGTAAATTCCTGAGTCTCTTGTGAGGGTCACACGGACACTCACAGAGCTGCAGTTGGGAAGTGTGCTGATGTACTCCGATTAGGTGTGTCGCATTCTCGGGACTTTGCTAATCTGTGTTGTTCGTAATGTCATTTCCCGTTCGTTCATATTCGTTTAGGAAACAAAAATCTTCGCACGAAATCCGAAGTTGTTTGCTATTCAGAGTGAATAAAGAATATTTTTCCTGCCCTTCAGACGTGAGCAAACTCAGCACACTTTCCAGTTAAATTTGTTTCGATGAATACTTTACGTACACACACTTAACGCAGCCGAATAGATATTGTAAGCTTTATGTTCTGCGCCGTTATTTAGACTTGAATAAAAAATAGAGTCTGTGATAAAAATCTGATAGGGAATTTAACGCTAAGAATATTGGCAAATTCTTAGTCTTAGTATTAATACATAAAATCAATATTTTCATATTTTAGACTTAATATCTCTAACAGCTGTTTTGAGCTAAGGAAAACAAGCTTTCAACATTTTTATAATTTTACTTTGCGTTAAAAATTACAAATGATGAATAAAATTTCGTGATAAGTTTTTGCAGAATTCATATAGGAAACGCATGTGGGGACAACAACATGTGCAATTGGATCTCCAGCTGAATAAAGCCTAAATTGAAATGAATAAAAAATACATTATGTGCTTATTAAATATGGAAACAAAAACCACCTTTTTCGGTCATTCTGGTTGGATGATTAGCTGATGTTGTGCTCAGTGAGTAAGCTCCTCAAGGTGCTCTTATCAATCGATAACCTAATTGACTAATCGTAAACATCAATAGCCTAAAATACCATGGAACGCACTAATGAGCGTCGTCCGCTTTTAACAAGAAAACAACGTGAATGTATGAGATATTATGTCCCATTGTCTCACGGCACGCTTTCCAAAATACATGATAGTACATACAACACATGCAGAATGCCGTGTAAAATGTACCGAAAATAAGTCTACGGTATTTCAAACGAATATTTAACTTACTCTGACTGCTCGATAGCTACATAGATGAACTGAGGATTAATGAAAGTTTTAAATAAAAGAAGAAGCTTCTGTACGAAGTATCATCTTATGAAACATTAATTGTCGTTTGCATGTTTCACAAATCATTGTAGCTTCAGTTCTGGACGGTAAGATATATTACTTAGTCTTTAAACTGTAATTCACAGTTTTATTTAACTGAAATGTAGCTTCATCAGAGAGAGCAAGCTTAATGCACTCGTTGTACTGAATTAGAGTGCTACAATAACCCTTGCTTACCAAATTGTGCTGCTTCGATAGGCTAACGAGTATAGGCTGACAAATTCAGGTAGATCAAGATTTCTCAAGGCGTGTGCTTGGGTCGATATATCAATGTTTTGCAGAACAAAGGGTGCTCAACACCTCATAAAACGCTTCAGCAACGTGAAAGATCTCTTTCGAAATTCAAAAATGAAGTACAGCATCGCTGTGTTGATTTAACGTATTTTCTAATGTGATATCCAAAGTTTTTTCCCGCAAGAGCAATGAGCAAAAAGTGTTACACTCACACGAATGATGCTGGTTGGATAATACCTTGAGAATCTCAAAATTTTAATTAAAAGAAAAACCAATTTTTAATGGCTAGAGTTCTTTTGAAATACAGTTAAGCTAAAAAATAATCTATGATTTTATTCACTTTAATTTTCAATTACTTTCATTGTCTTAATTTGACCTCAATAAATTCGAGTTATATCGTCTTCAATGGGAAATATTTTCAGCTTTTTCTGTGACTGGCTTCGCGATTTAGATTAATTACATGCAGTGGAACAGTTCTTTTTCAGGGGATACGGTACATTTTAACATGAGCATAACTCAGCGTAGTAACTATTCGCAGCATTAAAAAATTTCACGATTGAATTGTAAGTATGTACATTCACATCTCTCCTTCTATATCATGACTTACACGTCTCATGAAAGAATTCAAAAGCCCTTGCAACAAACCCATGCATGCTGTACGTACAAGGCAATGAGCCGCGATTTGTTCCCTGAATATCGGGCCTTACCCCACATGGAGAGTCAGGCAGGAAATACAGTTGAGTCCGCTACCTGCCCTCATGATAATCTCCAAGAATAAATGTTCGGTATTCCAGAGCACTTGCCCTAAATCAGAAGGGCAGCCGAAACAAATAGAAATTCATTTTGAGAGAGGAGCTTTTAGTTCAGTAAAGGTTCAGGTCCAATAAAAACACATATAAGGGAATAAAGACACTTTAGTTTTTCCGATGCATCATAAGGAGTGATAGGGGAAAGGATGGATGAACCAAGCGTTTGTCCTTCTCAGCGCACAAACCTATTAGCAAGTCCCTGTATTTTTGTAGATTACAGTAAGGAACCCAGAATTGGTAGCCTCTTCAACTTCGAGAACGAAAGCTTCCGTGTGTTTCCTCAGCCTGGAACAGCATCGTTATCTGCCAGGTCCAACATTTTCTGGTACTTGTCTACGACATGACCGCTGATTGCTAGCTCTCTCCTGCCACCTGACAGATATGCTAGACATATTCTGCTTGTTTTTAGCACCATAGCAAGATGCTTTTATCAACTCCGTTATGATGTCACACACGCCCCATTAGGCCGTGCCGCCCCATTAGCCGTAGGGACTTAACGCACTGCAAGCGTGTCGTGCACACGGAAAATCAACAATACCACCTCGTTGTGTCTGCATTTTTACGTGGAATATTTGTGTTGTCCCAGAACTTCAGCGAGATAATTCTTCGAGAACATCTCGAAGTAATTATGTTGTAAGGAATCGCTAGCAGTGAGCGAACAAAAGCAGTTTCAACGAGACGAAACACTTATTGGTGGGAATCAATTCACAGTCATAAAAACTAAAAGTGCCTAACTTCCTGGAACGGAGCTTGCTCTCTACATTGGTTTTAGTGAAATTACGCAGGTGAAACAACAAACTTCTAGAAAAATTCTTCCTCGCTTCTCTAGAAGCAAACTTGTTTGAAAAGTGAGAGTTGAGAAATTCAAAGTTGAAGATTACCCTACGGGGGAGCTGCAGGAAGCCCCCAAAACGTGCAACACAATGACAGTAACCTTCCCAGTCACGGTGTACGGATGGCAAAATTTTGAACTAATGTAATCAAAATGAAGGGAATCTTATACCGGATCTATAAATCGGAATATTCTGGATATAAGATACGAAAATTACCTTTCGGTCATACATTGTATCAAGCGCTGCTATTCTTACTGTTACTACTACTAATACTGCTATTACTATTGATGTTACTGCTGCTGCTGTTACTACTACTACTACTACTACTACTACTACTACTTCTACTTCTACTACAACTTCTACTAGTTCTACTACTACTACTACTACTACAACTACTACTACTACTACAAATACTTACTATTTACGCTTTGAACCTTAGAAACCAGAATGAGAATTATGCAGATTGTGCAATATATTCTGAGATACATGAGCTTACGAGTTAATCAAGTTGAAAATATTGTCTTGATTAATATATTGGAAATTATGATTCCTAATTTATTAAAGATTCTTGAGTTTCATCGAGTTTGACTTCGTGAACGTTCCCCACCGGTATTTGACGATGAAGTTTTCTGGTTTTAAATATATATTTTTTTATGCTGAGGATAAATGTCGCTCCCAGCAGCTCTAGATACGATGCTTATCGAGGTGCTCAGTACGATCTCTGCTTACGTAATTACGTAATTCAAGGACTATAAATTGATATCCTAGAAATACTTGAGACCATTATTGAGAAATTCGGGATAATTACTTACCAGTGACATAATACCAGGGCCTTCCGACATAATACCGAATTGGTCAATAAACACCTCACCGAAAATAAAAAATTTCCAACTCGAAATAACAAGTGCCGGACTGACAAAAGCTGAGAAAGTCTTTCTTTACCACCCCCTCGACCATGTATGCTAGAGTGTAGGTCCTAACTCTTCAGATCGTAAACATCGATTGCCTAATCAGGCGCATCGTCGTCATATGGATAACCCGCGCACCTTACTTTCCGTCATGCGAGGAGAAAAAGCTCTCGAGCTTTTACGGGTCTAATAAAGGCACTAGAGGCGGGTCTTCAAAGCTACGGTTAGGGGCCTCCAAGGAGAGATCGAGAGCCTTTCTCAATAATATAACGGTAGTTTCGAGTGCAGTTCGCTGTCGGAGTAAAATGTCACTCGAGCGTTTTAGAAATGTCATGATAAAATGAGACAAAATAAACGGTGAACTTTAGCATTAAGTTTTTAATTAGACAAGCTGGTTAATCCTGTTTCGCTGTTGGATTAATCAACAGGATAATGGAAGTATTTTCCCTATTCCTTGAGCAACGTACTTTCAATGCAATAAAATTCCCTAAGAAATTAAAAAGCTCATTATCCATCACCATCAAGATAAGACAAAAACTATTTTTGGCTTTTTATCCACACATGAAGAATTATAGACTGAAGATGATATTTATTAAATAGCGGCACGTGTGTACATGATAGGTGGTATTAGTAATTTCATCTCCACTGCTGCAATAATTTGCTTCTCATTAGAGACTTGCGAATTTCTCCAGGAAACGTGCGTATGCTAATCAAATTTCAAGTATCTATTCCAAGTTCTACAATACATTGAGCAGAGATTAGAAGCCAAACATGATTACTTGAAGTGAAGGCCTCGAGGTTCTTTGATAGGCGTTGAATGGGAAGTGTGCTCGTTGCATTACTGCCGCGTGGGGACTAAAATTTCTTTTTTGTATATTTTGAAAATAATACGTCACTGTTGAACATAACGTATTATGACGAGTAAAAATTGTTGTTGAAACTGAAGATCTTTTAAGACGGTGGATGGTCTTACACCCACGCACATTGCTTGAAGCTAACACTCATACATTAGCACGTTTGTAAGCATTTTGAAAAACGCCAGATGAATTTACGGCCAGTCCAGGTCGTACGACCATCTGGCAAAACGACCGTTGTTTCATCTTATGGTGTTTATACCTAATACAACATTTTGCCATAAAATCGTCAGCAACCAAGGTAAAGCGATACTTTTGGTGAGTAGACAGCGTTTGACATGGCCTTGCATGCATCAGTCGCAGAGGGCAGATTTGCCCCAAACGAAATGATTCTCATTTTGAAACTGGACCTTCAGTCCTGGCACTTGAAACATTGTGATTATTCCAGCTCCCACTTTTTCATCATGCCTGTTCAAATCTCCGGGAAAATAATTAATCTAATTGATTTTCTAGAATGTCTCAGATATTAAAATTTCTGAATACACCATGTACAACCCAGTTGGATCGTTGACGATGTGCTACTGGATAACGAAAATGTTAGTTTACAAGTAAGTAAAGTTACCCTAACAAAATGTTGAGAAAGATGAATTGGAGCCAAAATCTTTTTCTCTACTCCGGAGAATTTTTAATTTGATAATGCGATAATTTTGCTCTGCATCTTCTTGGAGAGAATTTCAGAGATCATTTAAAATCCCAAAGGAATATAATTAACCTAAGCGATATTAGGATTGCAAAACCTTTCAGGAGACTGACGAAGGGTTAATATTCTTGTGGGGGTCAATATCATTATTACTGCGATGAACTTCAAGGCGTGTTTTACAGATTCTCCGCATTTTCATCATATATCGACACATCGTAAAAACAAGGGCATCATGTTGCGCCCTTGGTGCTGAGGTTTGAGGGCAACGACAAGATGTATTTCGCGATGCTCCTGCGTTGATGCGAAAAATAAAAATAAAAGTATGTAAAAAGGAAACGTGATCTTCGCCTCAAATTTAATCCTAAATTTTCAGCGTTCTAGCAACTCAGAAACCTGGTGAGTTTTCCGGGGAAAAATGAGGCTTGTGGACTTCAATTCCACTCTCGGAATCACTGAACTAAAAGCTTACGAAATTTCCGACCAAAAGTATCAACAAGAACAATTTCCCCCACGAGATTTCTCCGCCAGAAGCGCAAGCTCGGAAATCGTACCTTGCTTTTTCCCCCTTTGAAAATAATGACGGAGCCCAAGCACTGCATTTTGTCACAGCAGTCCGAAATGTTCGGCAGCAAAATTAATCACATCAAAGAGGAGAGCATCGGGAAAAAGCCGCCTTTTCTTCATTACTCCAGGAAGCTTTGCAAGAATCCTTGTCGGGAAATTGAACGAGGTTTCGTTAATATTGTACCTGAAGAATTTTCCTTAAATTTCTCGACGATTCTACCCTAAAACCGTCAGTATTAGTAATCTACAACTTCCAGATTTCGCAGCAACGCGGTCGGTTTTTGTGTAGTGCTCCCGATCCCTCATAACGTTCTGTGAATCCATTCATTGTTAGATATCGTAATAATTGGTCGCATTTGGTAACAAACGGAGATAATTGGTCACAATAAGTCATGATTTAAGCATAAATAATTGGTAGCATTATGATTACAGTTGATTAGAAATGCTTCGTTTGTCACACTTTTACTAGAAATTTTTGTAAATGCAGCGGCGTCAACACAAACTGCAAAAAAAGAAACAGAAAACTAAATGCCAAATCGTTTTCTATCGTGAATAACTTGGGTAGTTCGGTTACAATACCACAAGAGGTCAATCGCATCTAAGCTAAACTCTCACTGCTATAGGTATAGGAAGATGGAATTCATTTTATTTTATTTCTCTTGTCGCATAAAGATATGAGACATAGGTTAAAATTGAACGCAAATTTCAAGTTTGGAGATCATACGACTGTAAAAACTTTATGACAATTCGGGAAATAAAAATAAAATTTACTTTCTGTAGCGCCGAAGAAGAGCCTCATGGCTTTTAGAAGATGGAGGAAATCAGCAAGAAGAGCCAGTCCGCTTAGCGGGTTGGAAAACAAGTTCATTATCAAGCAGGTAAATTAAGTTTAGTTTGCGTCCTGACGAGCAGGCAAGGTAAGTGATAAGGTACTGTAATGAGCCACCAAGGGCGCCCTCTCAAGAGGTTACTGAAAAATTATGCGTAGTGTTAAAAGTAGACAAACTCGAATACGCAAATGGTGTAAAAAAATCCGAAACAAATTGTGCAGCGCAATACAAACAAACAAGAGAAGCAAAGAGAGTAAAAATATCAAATATTCAGAGATCCTTCCATCGAGGACTGACCGACAGCTAGCATCCAGTTACGCGTCCTCTTTCAAATCGCGGAAGTTACTGCCAGCGCTTTGTGAGTTGCAGGAATTTTCTCACAAAGTAATCTTTTCTTCCTCTTCCTTCTTAACTTGCTGTTTCTATGCGCAGGGGACCTTGTGTGGGAAGACACCCTGTGCATAGATTCCCGTTCTCCTAAGTCCATACTAAATGGTCCCTACTCTTTCGGTGCGAGATAGTCTGAGTTTCTGAAGCGCGGCTTTCACTACTACTACTAGTACATACTCACAAAGCAAAAATCCAGACATTGTCATTTTCAAGATATCGAGTCTCAAAGTTAAGTAGGTTCTGTTTAACTTTGGTGGTCCCCAAAATCGTAGGTGATAAAAACTCAGTTGGTCACATGAACTGTATTACAGAAGTGTAGATAGAGGAAAATAGGCCCAAATGTTAAGTTCTTTTTGACAGTGGCGCAAGTTCTGACAAAACTCTGCGTTTGACCAGAGAGAAATGGCAAAGATTTGTTGTCCACGACGTCAGAAAACTGTCAGCGAGGGCACACAAGCCGTACTTCAGGCATAAAACATTGCTAACAGCGTCGCTGTAAGAATGCTACTTCCATCTACGACAATACACTAGCACTAATATCTTTGCACAGAAGAAGTGCAGTGGAAAATTTGGGCAAAAATATCTTAATATGCAACCGATTAACTCAAATATTCAACAGAAAAATTTCGAAAATCCAACAAAGAAACACTATTCTCTAGCAACGAAACCTCTGATATTCAAAAAGAAACCTCTGGTAGGCAAAAAAACCTATGCTATTAAAAAAAATTCTACTATTCGAAAAGAATCCTCTGATATTCAGCAGAGACGCCTGTAAAGTGATGAGCGCCCCTCAGCGGTACATAAATATATGTGGGATTGCTGTAAGCTGTTCCATAGGAAGTACTGCATTTCAATTATTCGTGAGGTGTGCACAGCACAGGAAGTATCCAAATAGCAGGTCCTATCAAAATGAATGCCTGTCAAATCCATCAAATTCGTCAATTAAGGGAATTGTGAGAATGAGGACTATGTAAGTAAAATTACAAGTTTTAGTACTATTGATTCAGCCAATTTCACTTCCGATATCCATGTTTTACAATCCTTAAATATTCTTCATCAATGTGTAGTTCGGTAGAAAACTTTCTTTTGTGTGTAAGGGTTTATGCGTGTTAATTTTTCGTGATTTTACTTATGAATTTTATTGTTTTATTTTCAAAGTTGTAATTATTCACTTCTGTTCTAAATATAAGTTTCAATTTACAGAGAGCTCAAAAATGATTCTCTATAATCTGAAGCGTTTGTTTCCAAAATTATGTTTGGTGTGACACTGGTCCTCATTTTAATCCAGAAATCTCAAATATATAAACCAGGAAACCTTTAATTTCTGTTACATAGAAGCCTTTACTATTGAACAAAGAAACTTCCAAAGCAAGTTTTTTGTTAGAGAAGAAACTTCTGATATCCAACAAAGAAAAATGTCCAACAAAAAAACTTCTAATTTACAAACAAAAACTCTGATATCCAAAAGAGAAACATCTGATATGCGACAGAAAGCCTACTTACATCCAGTACAAGAAATTTATATTCGATAAATGAACCAAGGCTTTTTGCCATCTTGAGCCATCTGTTGAAGAGTCAACTACACGCCCGTATCTCATGAAGCAAGAAAACATTAACTTATTATAACACTTATATTGTTTACTTCATTTTAGCATCAGTTTCTCATACTGAAGGGAAGAGATCTGAGGAGCTAGGGGTAATTCAAATTACGTAGCGTTTTAAGAAAAAGTCAATAGAAAAGAAATTAAATCGGCAGAAGAGAGCTCAATCAGGCATCTTCGAAATTTTTGATCTTTCTGAAGCTGATTTCCGAAAATTCTGACCATAAACTTACTCAGGAGAAATTTATGGTCGTCTCTGAAGTTTGTACATGGGTATTTTTCATCATTTTAAGTCATTCCCAACATTTTTGAGGCTCGAGTGGACTGAGTCGAACAATCAAGAACGGCGTCATCAAGCACTTTTTTAAAAGAGATTTCAATCGACCCAAAGTTTTGATGACTCTTGCCTAACTTTACTCTTCGGTGACGGAAAAGCTGAGATGCGCAGGCCACAAAGTCTGTCTCCTATCCAGCCGCTGGTATCCGTCGTTGCCAAATGTAGGCTGGGAGAATGCTCAAAATTCTATACAAAGAGAGCTATAAAGTTTTGAGAGCTCCAAATTTCCCTCTCGACCAGAACTTATACCTGCCAATTTGGAACTAGAACAGCATCTGTAAAATGTTCCATGAAAGTGGCTCTCACGTGCTATTTCATGCCGCAATGTGTCAGCAAAATTTAAGGAACTTCCAGGGAAAATTGAGCTTGGTTTCGTCGGCCGTAATTTGATTTCGATTGGCCCATCGAGTACACACGGTTCAAAGTTTGAACTTGATTATTTCCTAATTAGTGAACATTGGACTGGACCGGGCATCGTTATAGTGTCTGAGGACATGGAATAGTTAGAAGACACGTGTCAGTTCCCCGGAGGAACAAATATTTCAAGTAGATCAGAAATAAAGTGTATTTGTTCAGGGTTTCGAAAGGAACCAGAGTTTCAACATGAAATGATTAAGTTCATTAGAAATATCACGATATGCAGAGATTTTTCAGATTCGTGTTTCGGACAGATTAAAAAAAATTTAACTCATTGAATGACGGCATTTGAGAACAGTATTGAGCTTCAGTTTAAAATTTATTCGATTAAATATTTTTCATGTACTTGAACACAATATTATGTTTAATCATGCATCACAGATTGACGCTCGTTGAAAGAGTTTCTCTAGTATAATCAGAAGGAAGGCCTCCCTGCAGGCAACACTTCCCTCCAATGACAATTTGCATTATTTAGTGAGCATTGAAAGGCACTTCCATCAACGCCCGTGTCTGTGATGCTCGCGATCAAGACTCTGTCGACAGCAGCACGGCGGCATGAGGTGCAATGAGATCACTCGAGAGGCTTTGACATATTAGTCAAAAGGCATCAGTGGCTTCGGTTCGAGTGCTGCTTAATACAATTGACTATTGTTACCGAAGAGCATTCTCCATCTGTTGTAACCTAGAATGGAATGACATTATTTGGGGCATATCGCTAGTATAAGAGCAAGTGTACGAACAAGTGCATCAGCACTTGTATGTGTCTTTCGATACGTTAAGGAACTATGCATGATGAGGTTTAATGAGAGCGAGGTTGATAAATTTAATAATTCCTGCAGACATCGTTATAATTTAGACAACGGCTCGTTGAATTGACAACTTATTTTAGGCAAACGTGAAGAACTTTCCGGGCTGATCAGTTCGCTTAGCACCGCATATTGCAGTCATATTTCGTCTCATGAAAGTTCCCTTGTGAAGACCATCTATGGGGGCAGTGTCCTAACCAGAACAACAATATGACAAGATTGCAACTGGTAAACTGGGGGCAAATCCGATTTTTCGACTTTCTGGAGCACCTTGGAATACCCTGTGCGCGCTCGCTACGGCATTCAATTGAGGCCTGAATTCTTGTTGCCATTCAATCGGCGAGCTACAGGAGGATGTACGATAGAAGCTATTGTCCAACACCTGTTCCTGAAAAAGATTTCTCGATTAAGGCCTGTTTTTGACGGGTTTTGGGAAGAACTTTAGAAAAGGCTCCAGTGACCACGAATGAAATACCATCCTTGCATTTCTAGACCATGGACAGAATGAAATTGAAATGGGTCATACTATTCAAATCTATGAAGGATAGGAACTTATTTCATAACCGGAGCTTAAAACTGTTATGAAAATAGAAGTATTTCTTCAATCAAAAAAAATGCAGCATTTATGAAGGCTCTCTAAAAATTTAGGGACTTGATTACACTGCGAGTCAACAGATATACCTCATATGGAACATGACTCATATATGTATATACATATTGTGTCGCATAAAGCTGAAAACTGCGACATCAGCAAAAATTATACCCTAAGGACTTTACTTTCGACGTGTCAGATTTCTCTCGTTTCACGTCTCATCTTTTCCTATAATTACTGTTTTTCTGTTCTGTTTTGTGTTGCAGTTCATCATGTTGAACTTTTCATGAGGGAAAAAAAACAAAAACCAAAATCCAAACACTGATTTCTGAAAACTTCAGAAGGATTTGCTAAGAGTGAAGATTGTTGAATAAAAATTAAATTCAATGTCTTTTATTCTGCTTTATAAACCGTTCAGTATAATTTGTTTACACATTATCTCTCGATAATGGATTAACATATTGAAAATTCCTTCGTGTTTGATGAAAAATGAAGGAAATATGACTAGATAGAAAAAATTCTGGTTAGAACTCTCTCTTTACATATTTACCTGATATCGCAGAGAGGGAGTGTGAGCTGGATTTTAGCGTCTTTCAAAATCTATAAAAACTTGGATCAATATACGAGAACGAAAAAAATATCACATCCAGAATTTAGAGTAACTTTCCTTTAAGTGAGCAGGTATTAAAATAGTCAATGAAAGTTAAAAGAATGAGAGTCACTTAAAGTTCAATATAGAGTTATATGTGAAGCAGGATACACAACACGCTCAGTACAGTGATAAACTCATAACAGATATCGTCTGTACGGCAGAGCACGGAAGAAAGAATCATGACTAACAATTAACAGGAGAATAAATTGCTAAGATATCTGGCCGTTAACCGGGACTTGCGAGGCAAGAAATAAACTTAATGGAGAATTATTCTTTTTTAAATTTCTTAGTTTCTTGTACCTGGAGTTCTGAACACCGGATAAAAAGTGAAGGGCTTTTAAACTCGCCCGTACAGTTTTTGTTTGTCACGTGACCGTTGAGTGCGAGAGTAACTCAGTGACTGCATGTAGACACGAATGATAGATTGTCATATATTATAGTTTCCTAATTTTTATGCTAGATGTTTTTTTCGAAGAAATGATCCTCTTCCATTGGTTTCATTCACATAAAGTAACTGACATATATGACTTAGGGAAACTGGGTCCATTTGACGCGCTTTTTGAGTTTTCGTTTGTCCCAATTCTAAAATTAATACACTCTTGTGCGTTGCCTCGACTCAGTTTGCCTGCAGTGGGTCAAGATGACTCACCTCATGTCGACTGATGAAACCTCAATAAAGTCTCGGGTACTAACAACCAGCATTTGAGTAAGACTCTGCACTATGAGTCACGTCGACCCAACAATTATATTCAGTGTATGCTTAAAGTGCTTATGTATTGGAAAAAGTTTCGGCGTGAAAGGTAACTCCGAACGCCCAGAAGTTAGGTTTACAGTTTAAGATGGGAGATGTTTAAGATGTGGAGAAAGATGTAAGAAATGGCAGAGGGGCACATGGATATAAACTTAAAATTATAAAATTTGAGCATTGAAATACCTGATTCAGTCTAAGAGAAGTAACAAATTAAATGTGTCGTTTAAACTCGAACAAAAATTTCATTCGGTATGAAACTTCAGAATCGTATGTACGACTTTTACTAGGTTGTACTGGTTTTAGGCTGAGAAAATTAAAAGTGCATTCAGTAGTCTATCTCAGAAAATCACAAATTTTATGCTCAATGGCTTTCATTCTGGTTCATAAGTATCAAAAAATGGCAGTCAAGTGATCTAGAAAATAGTTTTCCACACGTATAGAGAGCATTATGAAAAATCAATGAGTGTTTGTTACGTTCTACAGAAAATGCTTCAGTAATACTTCAATAATAAAAAAAGTGAAATGTCCTCGAACTGCAGCAACAATTTAGGTCATGTCCATTTGAAAATACTGTAGGAAGGAACGGCTCCCCCGCATAAGAGAGGGTTATAAGAATACCAGCACCGCAGACGATCTTGTGAAACTTAAAACTAGACCTGAAATCTTGAGGGTAGTAAGGGACGGAGAGGCTTATGTCTCGCTTAAATTATGCAACTGACGACACGCTGGCAATATTTTGTCTTTAAAGGTCCGTAATCAATCTCGCTGCTCCCACGGGGCTGGAGACCGAGCCATTTAATGGCTTAAGGCAATTAGGGACGGGTTACCTCCTCATATCGCGCTCGCGCCGTGACAGATGAATGCACGTCTATGAAGATCAGGCGAACAGACTGGTAGTACATAAACTGCACGCTGGAGATCACACTTTTTTTTCATTTTTGTTCCTGAGTTCATTCTCGATCCTGGATGCAGCAGCGAGTCTTTACTTGATGGGATAAGTTGAGTGATGTTGTCAGTTTCAGAAGTTCGGTAAAGAATATAGCACCGCTTCATCTGTTTGTTGAGGTAGTAGCGAAATTTGGCGTTGAAGAAAATGTCCCATATTCTCTTGAGTTAGGCAGAGTAATTTAAGTTTTTTCCGTCAGCGGCATCTTAAGAATCCCTTATAGCAGAAAAGTTATTCTAATCCCGTGCTCACAGTCAGCACAGAAGATGCAATAAAGACTCCTTGCATACAAGTGTATCAGAGAACAACGAAATTGCGCGCTATATGTACGCGTACGCGTAAGCCTATCTCAACACTGACATGAAGCTCACGATGATGGATTATGATTAACGGTGACTAAAATACTGAACAACGTAATATGAAAGATATACAAAAAAATCTTCGCGTAGATATCCAGATCTATTACGCATATCCTCTGTTCAACAAATAAATTCAGAGACGTTCAGTCTCTCTCGCCTAATCTGAAATTAATTGAAAAAGTTTTATCACACTCCTGTGTTCGTAACATTCTTAACTTATGCTGTGTTTTCAGACTCTTTCCTAGTAAAGTTCTAACTTTTTATTGGGAGTTTTGCGCTTCATTAATTTCAGCCAACGAAATACAATCTCAAAGGATTCACTGAATTACTCAAACCCCTAATAAACTGAGCAGACTGCTTAAAATGAAGTTTTCGAAAAACTTCCGTAAATACTTCTCTTCACAACTTCTTCAGATGAATTTTCGCCAAGACTCTAATCAAGGAATCGAACACTCGACTCTCTCTTTGAAACTTTAAGCTTTGTTACTTCAGTTTTGCTGGACTCGAACGTACACTATGAAAGCTTGAGACCGAGCTCAGTGTTAACTTGAATTCAGCGTTTATGTCCATAGCTGACATGCATGTTCCGTGTATACTGTACATGATAAATTTATTTGTAAGCTTACGCTACATGATTACACAACGGTGTAACAATATCATAAACTAGTTTGAAGGAAAGGACTGAGATCAGCTGTTTTATATAGGTTACTTTATCGAACTTTGGATATATTTATGCACTTAATTTTAACATAGGTAGACTGCGCCGTGGCGAATGTATCTGTGCGAGGCGGAGCTCGTCAGAACTGGACAATGGGTTTTTTCGAATTTACCCGTTGTTGCAATATTTTTACTTCGAATGAATTTTATGTTATGTTATGTCGGACACAACTCATAGCTGGTGTCCTTTTGTAATTATACACATACACAGTGCCTAGACGTATCATATTTGCACAATTCTATTTTTGTTGAATTTTTAAAATTTTGAGCTCTGGTCTGGGATAAAGAGTTTGTGTAGCTCAGAGAGCATGTATTAATCAGAGTACTTGCATAGATCTGAACAAAATTTATTGACAACCAGAAAATCAACTAAGAAAAGAGTTACCTTGCCTGCGGAAGTAGCTTCTGCTCCAGTATCTACCTGTACATAGAGCTATTCATTTATTCATCAATGATGTGGAGTTTCTCTACACCCTGTACCGTACAACACCCCCACACCTTGATGTTGCCTCCTCCATGCATGGCGGGTAGGGATGGTGTCCTTGGGACCATAGGCAGACCTTGTTTTCATCCAACCATGACACGCGTCATTTCAGCCGAAAAGCTCAATTTCGCTTTCATCAGACCAAACAGCCTGCTCAGAAAACTTAATTCCTTCGTTAGGATGGTTGTTGGCAACCGTTAAACGGTCGCCCTAGACAATATCAGACTCGTGTGCATGAGGAATAGACCGCCGTAACGAAGGGGAGACTTACGTCAAAGGATTCGTACTCATTTCGCAGAACTGAATGGCTTAACGTTCTTTCGGGAGTCCTGTTTGAAAAACAAACAATTGAAACTCGGATATTCTTTAGGAATCTCTTCAGAGTTCGTAACGTTGCATAGAAGAGAAGTTCTGAGTGGATAGAAGGAATGTAGACCACTCCGATACGATTCTTAAGTAACCGTTTTTCGACTGACGTGAACTCCTTGTAAATCCAGTCCTTTCTGTCAGTATGTACGGGTCAACATGGGCTAATTCGTCACTTTACGCAGCATAAAGCGTCGAGAGCGGCCTGTGATCTTGCGAGCAGCTCCAACTTTTATCAGATTGGAGATTGCCACAATCTCTCTTCAGAACTATTGCCCCAACACCCAAGCATGGAACAATTACGTGTTCAGCAATTTGTCTAATGGGGAATCTTTCATTGCCAAGTCCCACTATTTGCTTTCGAACAGCTTCGGGTACTTCGTTAACGTTTGACATTTTGTTCACTGAACATTCATCTTCAAGAACATTTAGAGAGAGTAGGATTGCGATGGTCGCATTTTGTTTACATTCAATGTGCTTCTGGAAGTTTAACAAAGCTTTACAATTTATTTCCGAATGCTCAAATTTTAGAATAAAATAACAATGATTTAACATGATTTCAATTTTGCTAAATACTTTTGTCACGTAAATTTTTCTGCTTATATGATTTTCCAGTTGTTAGTAAGTTTTGTCCTGTTCTGTTGAAGTAGTTTGGTGAATAGTTGTTGGTATAGTTGATAGTTGATATTTTGATATAGTTGAACTACATGCACTCTTTACCCCAAACTCGAGCTCGAAATTTTCAAAATAGATAAAAAATAGAGTTGCGCAAATAATTATATCCAGGCACTGTTTATGAGTGTGTGCTCGGTCATATGTATCTCATAGATACATTTATAAATATGAATATACATATTTATTTAAGAGATTTGTTCCATGCAATGAGCTTCCTGTCATTGTAAATTTTCCAAATTAAGTCATGGTAAAATGACTTGCATCAACCTTTTCATCAATACATACGCATGACGTCGGGCTTATAGATTCCCACAATGACTTTGACTTGGAAACTTGGGCCGCAGGAAACTTGGGCTGCTCAGCATCTCCCTAAAATGGCCGCCTTGCTGCGCTTAGGGCATTTTTGTGCAAGTAAACAGGACTATTTGGAGAGCCGGAGACGTTACGGTGCTTGCCTTCTTCACATTAGAGTAAAGTCGTCCAGGCGAATGAAAAGAAACTTCTCATTGTGCAAGGGCTGCCAGAAATTAAATCATATGAGAAACCGTACCCCACTGCAAATTGAATGAAAAGTCAAAGTCATTGTACAGTCAAGGATGAGAGGGTGCTGCTCGAGAGGCTTCTCAAATGACTTTGAATGGAGCAAGAACGAGGCAATTAAGGTGCCGTGATTTCCTGCCTGATTTAATTCGCTGGTGCTGAGACGCTGCAGTAGTCGCTGCCTCTTCCACTTCAGCAACGCGAGTTTTCAAATTGCCAGCGACTCCAGAAAAAAATTCCTAATATTCCGCTTTGTACCCAATGCTTCCGATCGCATAGATACCTGAATTTTAATGCCCTCAAATTTTCTTATGGTTATTTTAGTTTGTTACCCACTTAGACAAATTTTCTGATGTTTCTCTGTTCGCTCACACACTCATCGTCACATGAATCATTACAGTACGAATGGTTTTCAAGTTTCCATTTTTTGAAAATATTGCATTAATATCTCTCAAGTATGCAATGCATGCTCCATGTTCGCATATGGCTAAACTTGATTTGTAAAATTCAATAATTAGCACACGCGTGAATGCATTGAGCCTCATAAAAATGCACGTAACTAACGGGGCGCAACACCTGGGGGACCCGTCTGACGTGAGACTTAATTAATGACGACTATGCCAGAAAACTGCGAGGATGTTACGAATGTCTTCCCCAAAGGTATTCCATTGAAGCTTGCACCCTTGAAGTCCATTTTACCCAACGCAGCAACTTGGACAGGTTTGAATTAGTAAACTAGATTTCCATCTCAAAAACGTGCTTGCATATTTCTGAGCGTGCTGACGTGCCTGGTGAGAATTGATGAAGTTGAGTGAAAGTAAATACATTCTGGAAAGTCATTCCCTCGAGGCAACTTCGAGACATTCATTGATTTACAAGACACTGTTTTTATACTCGTGAAACGCTGCTGAAATTTCCAGAAAATCGCACAGTTCGTAGCACTTCACGTTGTGAGTAGTGAATGTATGGCGTGGCAGGCATATTTTTTTCAGTGCTTCTTTTTAACTTGACAATGAGACAATGTTTTCATTATTAAAGTTAATTTGGACTAAAATTGTGAATAAAAGTCACTGCAGATACTCATACTTGAAGTAACAAATTAGAACAGAGAAAGCGCTTTCTTTAATGCTGTTTCCCCAAATTTTAGATTTTGGTTTCAGATTTCCATTCAATGCAATAAAGTGATTCTCAAATAATAATTTAATTCTAAAGAACTGGCAGCCAAAAGCGTACAAAAGGTTCCAATGAAAATCATGTAAGAATCACACAACATATCCGACGACATTATGGATTCACGTTTAAATTTTTGTGAACATGATTTATTCGAGATATTAAAAATTGCAGGCAGACTCTATATTTATTAAAAAATTGATTACTCGACAAAGACTATGCAGGTGATTTTCCCTCTAATAGCAAAAAATGGAAGATACTCTCTATATTCAACATCAGCAAGATTACTCAACAGATCCTTTATCATGTATAACACTTTGTCTGCAGTGTGCTGCATAATCTGCGTTGGTACATTTAATACACCAGTAAGCCCTGCATAACTCCCGTATTCATGATTATTGTGTTTGATTTTCCTGTTATAGACATCTTACGCTACCATGATATTAAAGTTTAACCACATCACCTCCATGAATCTGACCATCGCAATGGAGGTGTGAGAAAACTAAGTTCGTCTGGCAGCACACGGGTGCAAAATTCAAGTATCTCCGATGAATCGTCTGGCGAGAACTGGCTCATTATCCGCACAAGAGCTCAATTCAGATCTCTGCCGCCTCTGCATTTGAGAGCAATTACTCCACCAAGCATAACTAAAAACTTTCGAAAGTATTCAAATACTCCAGCTGGTCCCAAGAAACTGAGATAAGAATTCCTCGAAGTTAAGCGGGTTCGCCAATCTACAGGAAAATCGCTAAAAAGTGACTCAAAATGTTCACAGGGAGCTCCGTTTCAGGAGCGTCTAAATTCTCTGCCGCTAATTCTTCCTTAATTTTCTGCTGAAGGAATGACAGAAAGTTTTAATTGGAATAAGTGATATCATTACCAAAACCTCTCTTTCTCGCGCACTCCAGAAGACTACCATCGCCCTAGACAATATCAGACTCGTATGCATCAGGAATAGACCGCCGTAACGAAGGGGAGACTTACGTCAAAGGATTCGTACTTATTTTGCAGAACTGAATGGCTTCACGTTCCTTCGGGAGTCCTGTTTGAAAAACATCCAGATGGAACTCGGATATTCTTTAGGAATTTCTTCAGAGTTCGTAACATTGCATATTTTAATTTAAATTTGACAAGAAGAATGTGTCCAATGAAGCATCCTTAATTTCATGAAAAAGAAAGTTAACAGCAACTGCTTCTTGAGGCGGCCAATTTATTTTAATTCTTTTTTTTTTGCTTCGTCATAGTTGAATAATATGAGAAAGAAAATGAATTTGGACAGCAGCAATTCTGAAATGATTAGGGAACAGAGCAGACCTAGGTTCAAATTCATTCCCAAAGAAAGACTTTCGAAGCGCAAGATACTGCTTGGGCCAGACCTTCAAAATAGCTTCTTCCAACACAACGGAAACAATGTGCGAGAATCAGTTGCATTCAAATGACGAAGTCATTTGTGGTAAATGTGGTAATAACTTACAGTGTAGGATATTCGGTATGGTTTCAACCTCAAAGTCACGTGACATTACGTAATAAATACAAGCTTTGGTGACCATCACTGTCATCGATCCCTTCAAAATGAATCCCTAACCTTAGTGGACCAGCCAATTCTTTGAGTACAATCTGGGGGTGGACAAAATGGGAGCACTTAATTAATTAAGATCATAGGAACAAAAACTTTAAAGTTTCTGTGAAACTGTCAAAAGCTTTTTATTTTGATCTTTTTGGATTTATTACTACTGTTGCTTAATGTGTTTTGTGCAACTGCTATTTATTTTCAAATATCATCAGAAAAAGATAATTAAAATTCGTTTCAAAGACTTTCAAAGAGGCCAAATCGTTGGTGCTCGCACTGTAGACAAGAGCGTAACGAAAACAGCTGAAATATTTGGTGTCTCAAGCACTGCAGTCTCGAAAGTAATGACAGCAATGAGCAATGAACTTAGTACGAGAAAGAAAAAAAAGCTTCGTTTCTAGAAAGTAACTTCATCATTCGGGAAAATAATGCACCAGTTCACGCAGTTAAAGTTCTTACTGAATGGCACTAGCAACGTTCTAGTGAAGCTGTACTTCTTATTTGGCCCTCATAGTCTTAAAATCTAAATATTATTAAACATTTTGGTGCGTCTCACATAAACATGTCAAGAGTCGATATCCTCCACCACCGTCCACTGCAAGAACTGGAAACTGTTTTTGGTGAAGAATAGATAAAAATTTCATTAGGGAAAATTAAAACATTGTACGAGTTCATACTTTGTAGAAATAAAGCTCCAATTACCGCCGAAGGCAGTCTCGCCCGCGCTAAAACGAATTTGTCGGACTTTTAAAGGTGTTTCCATTATTTTGTTGAACCCCCGCATGCACTTCATATTTTGTAAGCTCGGTTTTTTGCCGATCACGTAAATGAAAATTCAAATTTTATTCATGGAGCATCACTTCTGCAAAAAAATCCAGTATCGCTCGATTTTTGGGATTGTCGCGAGCTTTAAAATTGTGGAAATCAAATAAACAATGCTGGAAGCAGGGGGAGAACTGTTGTGAAGACTGAAAGATACACAATAATTTCTCTAACAGGTTTCACAGTGATAGATTTTTCCGTCTTTTTCGTTGACGTGTCGGCATGTGGCTTAGAAACATCATAAAAGATACATCGCAACACTAGCTAAACACAAATTAAACTTTTTATGTGTATTAAATTTTTTCAAGAGGGAACACTGCATGTAGGAAATATGAAGCTATAATTCAAAAGGTAATATATAGTTTTTATTTACATATCAAAAAAAAGAATTATTAATTCCAACATGTTTTACCGTTGGGTTTTGAATGCCTTACAACTACTGGTGTGGTGAGGGATGTGAGGAATGTGTGGTTTAAGCATCCTTTCCCAAGGAAAATACTCCCTGGTTACGTGAAATACATTGCCTGAGCCGGGGTCGAACCCTGAACTCCATCAAACCTCCAGGCTGCGAGGACATCACGCTAACCAGTACGTCATGGAGCCATGGAAAATATGTATAATTTCCGCGAGACAAATTCAACGGTGTGGAAATTGACGATAAGAAGCCTCAGATGAATTGACACTGGTTTTCGGCATCTATGATTCGAAAATTGAATCAAAATGTGTGCTTTGATTGAAAAGAAAAGTCAGTACTATTTTGAGTAAGTTTAAGCTCCGCCACAAATGCTAAGGCAGATAAAGCTCTGTAGTTCACCTTTACTATCGCTGAGCTAAAGTAAAAAAGAAAAACTCGTAAGAGAATAAGCTGCGCTTTTTCTTCTCTGCAGCACTGAGTTATTATGAAAAGGTTCCTGTATTTCCCGAGGGCGAAAATGATGTGGGAATATGATATTTTTCTGAGTAGCGATGATTTCGTCGGTTAATTACTCAGCATTTTCCTTAGACGTTTCACTCGAATTTAATGTAACCTTTATGGCAGCTGCCTCAAAATGAACATGTATGTGTGATTGTCGCCACCTTAGAGACATCGAAAAAACTTGGCGACCCTTCCGAATTGGAAGCCAAAATTCGAATCACTTAACCGAAGCTTGGGTCAGACTCCTTAGTGTGTCCACGAAAATTGTTCTAATTAGAGCGCTGACAACGATTAAACGTGTGTCGTAAGGTGAGGAAAAGCATCTCAAAGGTACACACTTGCGTTGAGCATCTCGGGTCAGTGAGGCAGCGTGTTTGCACACGACGCAGTCGTAAATAGGACACTAACTTGTTGATGATCTGCAGCGCTTCGGGCAAATAAACCTCCCCATAAAGGGCGTTTAGGTGACCATTACGGCCGTCAGGGGCGCAAAAATCGAGATCGTGGTTTCCTCGTTTTCCATGTTCATTGGAACCAATGTTGCTCGATCGGCTCAGTGCGCCACTGGAAACACTTCACAGCAGCTCCAGAATTGCACTTCAACTACAGAGTAATCCGATTGCGTGAGTGAGGAGCTGGACACTGCATCTTACTTAAAAGCCGTATGACAACCGGTGTGTGGATTAGTCATTGTTCACCTGTACTGAGAGATGTAAATTAACACTGATCAAGGATGTTCGAAATCAGAATTTGATGAAGTGTGCGAATATAACGTGGTAAAAGGTGGGACTTTCTGTTCAAAATGCGTTCATGTTCAGCCGTGCTGAGCGGCACTTGTGAATGCCTTCCACGCTGATCAAGACTTGCAAATAACATGATGATTGAAACTTGTTAAGGCTAGGCCTCGTCGAATCGTTTTTGTTTTACTGTGGCATCTGATTGAAAGGTTGTGCTCGAATCAGGAAAATATTTCAATACGAAACACAGAGCTAGAACCGATCAGTATTCATTGTCTGTGGTATTTGCAGCCGTCGGGCGCAACATGTACAGAAGTTAGCATTCAGGGGAGCGTTTACTGCAGTAGGCGTTCACTGAGCTATTGCACGCTCGAAAACTGGCAAGCAAACTTCACCAACTGAGCAACTTTCGCTTGAAAAGTTCTTCAAACTCACCTCTGGTCCATCCTTTACAGGCGCCTGTGCAAGTCCCTTACGCCTGTGCAGGTCCCTTACGCCTGTGCAGGTCCCATACGCCTGTGCAGGTCCCTTACGCCTGTGCAGGTCCCTTACGCCTGTAAAGGGTCCTTTAGTTTGTGCAAGTCCGTTA